>JAMPIV010005912.1:0-125000 GCA_024509875.1 Oreohelix idahoensis
TGTCATTCAACTAATTACTTTATTTTATCATATTCATTTGTTTATTATACCATTGTTATATTATGTAATCAATATATTATATAGTTTGAAATAACTGTCATGTGAATTTAATTTTAGCACTTGAGGTAGCTGAACAGTTGAGGGGTGCAGTTGTAAACATTTTCACCCTTGGAGTTACACCAGGCGCTGACATAAAGGAGTTGAGTTCCTTGGCATCCAGATATGAATACAATTTCCCTGTGGCGGATTTCAATGCCTTGGTCCCTTTAGCTAGACAGGTTTCAGTCATGGCTTGTGATGGTAAGTGATCGTTGTGCAATTATAGATACGTCATTTCCACCATCATAAATGGTTACTTTCATGCTTTTAAACAATGTATAAGTCTTGTGCCTATTCTTCAGTATCAGTATATTGCAAGAGATTAACATCTGGATGAATTCTACACGCTTACGCAATGCATTTATATTATGTAGGTGATTAGAAAATACATCTACACGCTTACACAATGTATTTATATTATACTACTGGACAAAAGTTAAGGGCCGCCATTACGTTTAGACGAGGTTTATATAATTGATTGGCAAACTGTAAAGACAAGTGAAAATGTCATTAAAACTGAGCTCAGAGAAATGTGTATACATTTCTGTGTGCACTAGGTTAATTTTTTTTTAAATGTCCAAAAACTTGGTCACTTTAACCCGCACGTGAAAATTGCCATTGTTGCTGCAAAAACTCGTGGTTTTTGCAACACGACCCACTAGTTCAAAAGGTGAAAAAGTGAGTTGAATTTGAATGCACGTGGAAAATGATCATCGGTAAAGAGTGTTCACCGTTGGTATGCAATAAATCAGTATGACAAGTGGTCGAAAGGATCACTGCATTAGCCATGCCACCAAGGGGAAGTCTCAGCACTGTAGACCGTGGTCGAGCCATGGCATGGATTCAGGATTATTAATCTGTTCGTCATGTTGCAAGACGTTTAGCAGTGTCCCACTCTACCATTCAGATACTTCTTGAGAGATTTCAAGCTACCAGACATTTGGAAAATCGACCCAGCTCTGGAAGAATTATATAAACCTTGTCTAAACTGAATGGCGGCCCTTAACTTTTGTCCAGTAGTATATGTAGGTGATTAGAAAATACATCTACACGCTTACACAATGTATTTATATTATGTAGGTGATTAGAAAATACATCTACACGCTTACACAATGTATTTATATTATGTAGGTGATTAGAAAATACATCTGCACGATTACACAATGTATATACATTATGTTGGGGATTAGAAAATACATCTACACGCTTACACAATGTATTTACATTATGTAGGTGATTAGAAAGTACATCTACACGCTTACACAATGTATTTACATTATGCGGGTGATTAGAAAATACATCTACACGCTTACAAAATGTATTTATATTATGTAGGTGATTAGAAAACACATCTACACGCTTACACATATATTTATATTATGTAGGGGGTTAGAAAATACATCTACACGCTTACACAATGTATTTATATTATGTAGGTGATTAGAAAATACATCTACACGCTTACACAATGTATTTATATTATGTAGGTGATTAGAAAATACATCTACACGCTTACACAATGTATTTATATTATGTAGGTGATTAGAAAATACATAAATCTTACTTACTTACATCGTCGTTCCGCGTCCACCCTGGGAATTAGAGCTTTACCAGAGAGGGCGCCATGCTATCCTATCAGGTGTCTTCCTCCTGGCCTGGTTCGAATCTAGCACTCGGTACTTCAGAGATTGTCAAATGTTGTCCACCCAGCAGACGCCGGGTCGTCCTGGGGGTCTGAATCCATGGCTCTTAGTTTTCCATGCTTATAATGGTAGCCGATCTTCTCCCATTCTGCAAACATGTAGTTGGGACTGTTCCACTTGGGTCTGCAGGGGCTGGGTTTTGATGGATTGCTGTAATCGTCTGGTTGCACGCAATGTCTCTTCTTGTTATTTCAGATACTTCATGTCTGAAGTTTGGAGGTCTTGATGGTGCACTCCTGTCTGTCTCTTGATGTTATCTCCCCACTTATAGGGCTGTCTTGCTCTTGTACCTTTGCTTACAACTCTTCCTTGTGACATGGTCTTCAGTAAAGTGTTATGTCTTTTTATTTGGCCAAAATATTTGAGCTAATTTTCATCACCTTCATCAATTCTGTTTTCATTCCTAGGTTTTCTTGGATATCTACATTTCTTTTCTTATCTTTTCATGAGAAGTGCCCCATTCTTTTATATATCTACATCTCAAATGCCTCAATTCTTTCTTCTAATTGCTTGTTTATTATTCATGTTTCTACATCATACAGTAATGAAGGATATATCTAAGATTTGATGTTTCTCAGGTTGAATTTGTGAGTTTGACGGTATTGCCTCCCCTGCTTTGCAGTAGTGGTCCAACAGTTGCCAAAACTCAAGAGTATCTAAAGTGGGTCGTCAAAGGTGTCTACCTTCCAACAAGATTACTCTTGGCAGAGTTTTAGATAGAAGGGTAATGACGCTTCTATCCCGAGGTAGTGTTCACAAGATATTCAGAAAAAGCGAGAACAGTGCTGCATTGGCTGAGCACGTTAACTCTAGTATTCTGCAGACAACCTTTGAGAATGATTAAGCTATGGTTAATTTCAGCTCGTTAAGCCCCACCTTGATTTATATATGTTTCCATTTACATCTCCACTGTTTGAAAGGTGTTCACAATATAAATTGAATCTGTTTTCATTTACATTTACACTGATTGAAAAGTTTAAAACTATCATTAGCTTTAAAGTGAATATGTTTACATAGACATTTACACTGGTTTAAAACTGTAAGTATTATACTTAGAATGAACATTTCTTTTCATCTTTTCCTCCCGGCTCCATACGGAACTTGGGATTACCGATGCTTTTAGTTCTATGTAAGGAGCTAGCAATAAAGCAGTCACCAGTCCTAGTAATGGTGGTTCATGAAATCATCATTCTATATGATGAGGTTGCCAGCCTCAAATGACTTGGACATCCACTAGCGATGTTCACATATTAATATTCACATGGTAATATATACATATTAGTTCACACGTTAGTAATGAAAAATGTAGAATGTAAAATGACAACTTACGCTAATCCTGGCTCATAGACCTTTTGCTCAGATGAATGAAGTTAAGGCACTTGACTAGGCCTCTTACACGTGTTCTTGAGGGTCGTTACTTTAATAATATTATTCCCTCTATGACTCCGTGTGTTTCAGTTTCCTCAGCCTTCCTTTTTAAAATGGTTTTCCTGGGCTATGTAAGTCCTTCAAGATTGTTCCACAAAGTCCGGTCTGATAAATGGAAATTCTAACTTCTGGCAAGTCTGGTTGTATCTTGGCAAACGATTTCTCACAGTGAAGTTAGACTTGAAAAGTGCCAGGTTATATTCCTGTCCTACCCCCCATCTGTTTGTTATGTAGCTGCTCAGGGCTCCAATCATTTCAAACAAAAATGCTGGGTGGAGTAATTTCAAAGTATTCCGACATGGAATATATTTGCACGTGATGCAAAGGTCACGTTTCCCATATATGGCAATCAATCATCCGATGCCTGGTGTACCAACTCACAAACATATCGGTAAACTCACACGACAATGTGTGTAAGATATAACATCTTATTACTTTATCGAAAGTAATCTTGTCAGTCCTGTCTGTCCAAACTGTGTCTTCTTGTATTACAAGCTTTGCGACGAGCGCAGTCTCGCCTTATCAGCAAGTAAGCAAATACGCTGAGCGATTTTAGTGTTAAGCTGATGTCTGATGTCGGCCGCTGCCGATATTAACCAACTTGGTTGTCGATAATATTATATATGCCGCTTCTTGCACAACTTTAATGAAGGAACGGGTAACAAACAGACGTGATGTTTTATCTCTGAGAGGGGTGTAAGAAGGAAAATACAAAATATCTGCTACAGTGGACAGAGAAAGAAAAGGGTGCGACTCGGAGAAAATCGCAACAAAATTAGTAAAAAAATGTAACTGTTTATTGGCTTAATGAAAGAGAGATCGGAAAGAGGTCGCCCCACAAGCCTCCTCTTGACAGTGAGTTAGTTCTTTAGGTTTTAGCATATGTCTAATGTTGTTGTTGTTGAATGAAGCTTTGGCCCTTCCTATTCTTGTTATGATTTCTGTTTTGTATCTGCTGTGTTCTGTTATTATATGACCAGTATATGAGAAACTCTTCGTATTCCAGGATTTTCCCATTTATTCTTTTCTTTAATGTTAGCTTATCGCCTGATTTGCTAATTATCATAGTTTTTGTTTTCTCAATGTTAATGTCCAATCCATATTCATGAAATTATGCTGTTTATTTGTTTCACTAGCTGTTGCAACTCCTGTTCACTTTCAGCTAAAAACAAACAAAACACTGTAGATATGAATTTATAGCGAGAACAGTTAATGGTCTCCTTTGTAATGTCAATTTTGTGGCCATATTTAACTGATACAAGAGAAGACATACTTACTTACTTAGTCGTTTCTCTTCTACCATGGGGCTTGCATGAAGGCATATCTGGAGTCATCCTTATTTGACTACCGACTATGCACAAAGCTATAATATACATATGTGGAAGTGAACTTCTGTCTGTGAGGCTAATTACATCCTCATTGACTCTTGACATCATCAACACATTATCAGGTATTCCGCCTGTGGTGAAACATATCTAGAACCCAGCGATGCACACGAAGCTTGGAATAGTCTCTTGATCCCCAGACATAACTCTATGGCTTTGACCTGGTTGATTGCATGCAGGAGGATCTCACTATGGACTCATTGATAGGCAGGAGGAGAAGAGAAGGAAGTGGCTCTGTGCACGACATGAACATTTCTTGGGAGGGTCCAGAACCAAAGCCCAATATTTTAGCTCTGTATGTTTGGAGAGCCCCCTTGCATGGCGGGGACTTCACAGTAGGCCTATGCCACGCGCGTCATACTCCTAGCTTGGGACCAGATGTGACGATCCTTTAAATGCAAGCCAAGCTTGAGAAACTGGGACTCGTGACTTGAAGTGTGTGGATGATTTCAAGAGTCAATGAGGGTGTAATTAGCTTGACAAACAGAGATTCACAATGTCTCAGGCCTAAGGGTCTTTTATATTTGGACATGCGCCCTAATATAACCGACTAGGTTGAACGGGACGCCTCGCCAAAACGAGGCAAAACCTTATTAAAAAAAAAACAAAAACAAAACTTCCACATCTGTATATTATAGCAAACAGTGCATCACGATGTAATGGTAGATCCCAAATGGATAATTTTCTAGGTCTTTAGGTGACTGCGGGGGAATAAAAAAAACAAAACAGAAAGACATTTAAAAACTAGGCAAATTTTTTTACTAGACCTCTCTTGCCGGCATTTAAAACCGTGGTGCTCTCGGGATCAAATGTACTTTTTTCAACATTCCCAGGGAAAACTCTCGACATGGCTACTAAAATATTTTGAGAGACAGGACCGCGAACATTTCTTTGTAAGGTTCATCTTCTCCCCCTCCCCCCTTAAAATCATATACACCCACACACATACATACATGGTAAATCGTAGAAGGCTCAGTGCTACTAAAGCAGATCCCTAAAGCTCCCGGGTAACTGACCCCTGCTTTAGGCTATCCTAGAATATAATTTTAATTCATTCCATTGCATTTTTTGTTTCAGAAATGTTTGCTAATAATTATTTCTTGTTTTTTTTTTTTTTTTTTTTTTGAATTTCAGCTCCCATTCCTCCACCAGCAGGTAAAGTTGTTAAGTTATTTTTAAATTAGTTGTCTTTATCCGGGTCACTGTAACTGACTGACTTCCTTGAAATGACTGATAGAAGACTGAAAAAAGAAATAAAAGAAAGATAGAAAATGAAAGACAGAGAGATACAACAGAGGGCGAAATAAAGAAAAGATACAGGAGACAGATAGAAGGGGTTAAGATATAATGGGAGGGGGAGGAAGGGGGGGGGGCGAATAAGCCAGATAAAATAGAGTAGAAGGAGCAAAGATACTGTAGTGAAGTGATGATGATGATGATGATGATGATGATGATGATGATGATATAATCCCTTTAGCTGTGAGCAGGTAGCTCTTGACAGCCCATTGCCTCTCTGACAAAGGTACAAGTCTTCCTCAGTTGTTGTGGTAATGTGTAGAGTGTATTGTGGATGGTTGGGTGCGATGGGAGTAGCTGGCGTCACAGTCTGTTAGTCTTGGGCACTGTAACAGTAGGTGTTCAACTGATTCCTCATGGTGGTGGCAGTGCCGACAGTTTGGTTCACGTAGTGGGTCTATTCTATTTAACATTTGCTCGCTTGTCCACGCTTGTATACTTAACATTTGTTAACTCTTAAAGGACAGGAGGCCAGTATTCATGGTCAGTTATTGCAGCGGCTCGTGACGGAAGCCAATTTTAAGGGCTGATATATTTGAACTGAGTATTTTTTATTTCTTTTTAACTCAGTTTTATATCTTATTAATCCTTATTTAATTTCCATTAAAACCAAATGTAACATTACCATAGTTTTAAAACAGCATGGGCAGAGCTGACCTTGAAACTTTAACACTGATGAAACCTCAGAGTGACAGAACATGTCTTGTATCAAACATGGCACACTCACCATGGAATCTTCCTGAACTGATGTGTTATCTACTGTCCTAATCATGGGTGGGTTTGAAAAAAAATCGAAAAAAGGTGATTCGTCATACGAGGACAAAAGACAAAGAAAGTAGTCTACGTTACGGCCACAAGGCCTTCGTCAGGAAAAGAAAGAAAGTGAAGGCTAGATAGGAGACATAAGAACTTAAAGAAATATAAAAATAAATAAAAATAAAAATAAATATAAATAAAACCTAGGTACTTCCCTGAAGGCAAAGTATGGCTGAAAAGGAAGTGACTTCTGACCCCGGATGTACACAATACATACTAAGAAACTAAAAACCGAAACTGAACAAAAAACTACCCAAATATAATAAAAGTGGGGACTGGAAATAGAAGAGGACAGAATAAGTAGGAGATAAATGAATATGAAATAAAAAATCAAGACAAATTAGAAAACGTGTACATCCATACATATTATGGAGGATGGCATAAAAATAGAAGAATAGGATAAGAGTGGAAAGAGTCAAAATAGAGCAAGAGAGGAAAGGGTGACCTCAGACAAAGGTGTGGAAAGTGTTGAGACCGGCTGGTTTTAGACACCCTATGCGGTGGATAAGACGGTTCTCAAGCTGTTCGTGGCTGGCAGTGTCAGAGGAGCAGGATCGGATCGCAGTGACCTGGATGTCGATGGGACCCTGGTGGTCAGGACTATTGAAGTGTGTGGCAACTGGTGTGGACTTTTGCTGAGAGATGTCATTTAAGTGCTGGCTGAATCTGTCCCCAAGTCGTTTGCCTGTTTGGCCAATATAGGTTTTGCAGCAACGTTTACATATGATCGTATAAATGACATTACGCGATTCACACGTGAAGCTACTAGTGATGGTGTACGTAGCCTTAGGAAAGGACATCTTCTGAGTTGAGATGACATAATTGCACGTGTTGCATCGTGTCCGACCACAGGGTAGTGTGCCAAAGTGAGTGGCATTCTCCTTTGGGAGACGGCTGTGAACAAGAAGATCCTTCAAGTTCTTGTCGCGTCTATATGCCACCAAAGGTGCTTCACCGAATACTTCTTGGATCGCAGGCTCTGCTTGGAGGATAGGGAGGTGGCGGAAAAGGATCTGTTTGACAGCAGTGCTGTGAGGGTGATGGGTCAAGATTAATTTGACTCTATCTGAAGTGGATTTATAATGAGGTATGAGGGCCTCCTGACGAGAGATGGGGAGCATACGTTGGAGAGCAGAGGTGAGAACATGTTCCGGATAAAGTCTTCTCCGGAAGAAATCCAACATCTCATTTTCTGGGAAGTGGAAGTCATCGTCGTCTTGGCACAAACGGCGGAAGCGGAGAAGTTGTGAAAAAGGAAGGGAGTCACGACAGGCCCGAGGATGAGAAGAGGTATACAGGAGGTAGCTGTGGGCATCTGTCGGCTTGTAGTATACTGAGGTATTAAGGCCGGAGGGCGTGATAGAAATAGTAATGTCAAGGAAGTTGACAGATACTGTGGAGACGAGGGAGGTGAACTTGATGGTGGGGTGAAAGTGGTTGACAAAGTCGATGAAGCGATATAAATCAGTCTCAGACATATCTGTGAGACCTATGCCATCATCGATATATCTGCGGTAAAACTCGGGGAAAGGACCGGAGTATTGTTGCCATATCTGATGCTCCATATGGCCCATGAACAGGCAGGCATAGCTAGGACCCATCTTCGTTCCCATGGCAACACCACTAATTTGGTCAAAAAACTGACCATTGAATTCAGAGGAATTCAGTTGAAGGACCAGTTCAGCAAGACGGAGAAGAGTGACAGTGGATATAGAAGGGCAAGTGCGTTGGTCAAGAAAAAACCGAAGAGCTCGGAGACCATCAGAGTGGGGAATAGAGGTGTACAGAGAACAGACGTCTAACAAGAAAAGACGGTAGGAGCGGTCTGCTGAGAGTCGGATAGAGGAGAAAGTTGTAAGAGCATGATTGGTGTCTTTGACAAAGGAGGGAAGATTCTCAACGATAGGCTGGAAAATGCTATCGAGGAAGTCAGAAATGTGTTCAGTAGGACATGAACAGGTTGAGACAATGTCCTAATCATGCAAGGGTACGAGGCAAGGAAAGACCTGACAGACTAGCTTCAATAGCACCCATAAAGGGTGCACTGGGTATGGATAGAGGAGAGATACTGAGGACAATTAATGGTCACCTATTAGAGAAGGATACTGCAATTAATGAACCATCAAGGCTACGATTACTGGAAGATGGCATCCAAACTTAAGAACAGCGCGGATGGACGTATGAGAGGATGCATCCGGCGTGTATACAACCAGTGAGCAGCAGGAACTTTTAGCATTAATATCTTCTTCTTCTTCTTCTTTCATCCTTAGCCACAGACCTACAAAGCAGTCTGTGGCCATCACGCCTGTTGGCATCCCACAGGGCAACAAGAAATTGATTGTTGTTCCGTCACGGCTAGTGGCGTTTATAGGGCAACAAGAAATTAATTGTTGTTTCCGTAATCAGAGTGACTGGCAAGCGGATGATCATCCCGCTGTGCCCGGACTTGCCCTTATGTGTACTCTCTGTCGCTACAGAACCGTCAAACCTTCGAGACGTCAACCCAGCCACAAATGGACGGAGCCTCAAGTGCCCGAGGGCTTCGAGGAACGTCCCTCCTCGTGTGCCCGAGAGCACTTATAGAGGAGCACTCAGGACCGGAAGGTCCGAGCTGCCACCTTACGCCTATATAGTATGCTATACCTCATGTCCATACAATAGTTCAGTAAGGTGACTGCACCAGTGAGCAACACCGAAGACGTAACAGTGCCTCAGATCTGGGAAGCCCCCGTTTCCGGGAACGCCACACACAGCCAATTGAGGCAACGGTCGCCGTGGGGGTTCTAGCATTAATATCCTTCGACATTTTTCTGAGGGAGACTGAGCACCTATGGGTTTGCCCGGAGTGTAATGACGTCGATTCTGATCAACAGTAACAATAGCACCCGCCATGTCCATAATGTGACATTTATGTGTTCCTACCAGGGTTGTCAAATCGGACAACTATTTTTCCGACTCCTGATATTTCATGAGGTTGAATCCGACTACAATTATGTTTACTAGTCATATGGCATAGAATTATACACTTATCTGGATTTATATGCATCAGTATAGTACATGTGTGAATAAATGAATACGTGGCTTTCGTAGATTACATTTTTAATTATTCATTCATTTATATAACAATACAAAAACAAAAACTTAAAAAGTATTTTAAAATAAGATATTAAAAAAAATTTATATTGAATTGGTTCTTAAAGAAAAAAAGAATCTACCTGGGCTTCAGCATCGTTAAATTCGAAGTCGGGGCATTTTTTTTTTTTATCCGACTCCACTTAAAATTGACCAATATCGGTTCCACAGCTCTTGGTATTTACAATCATGTTACATCAAATCGCCTTTTAAAAATTAGTTCTCCCCTTATTTTACTGTGTCATGTATTTCAGTGAAACCTTGCCCTGCTGCTATTAAGGTCGATATCTTCTTCGTAATCGACTCTTCTGGCAGTATTGGATCACAGAATTACCACTACAACTTTGAGTTTATTCTGAGAATCTTGAAAAGTTACTATATTGCTGAAAACGGCACAAAGGTAGCTCTGTGGACCTATGGCACTTCTGTTAGACCGCGATTTAGGCTGTCAGCTGACAGAGATTATATTGAACAGGTAAACATGATGTCAATTTGCTTTTCTTTGGATGGGGATTTATGTACTGATGGTAACCTTGATACTAATGATGTTGTTGATGGGTCTTGGTGCAAAATTAAAGGTGGTGGTGATCATGTGAATATGTTAATTCTAGTGATCATGTTGGTTGCATTGTTGATGTTAAAGTGACTGTTGATTCCAGTGATAGTTCCATAAAGGTGAACTCGATGATAATGATGATAATGTAGTGCTAATGATGAAGTTAACAGTGTTTATAATGATGATAATGGAAGGGACACTCGTGGTAATTGAGGAATGTGTTGATGATAGTGATGACATCACAAGGCAAGATTCAACTCATAGCTTTCTGTTCTTGTGGTATTTCTAACATGAATTTATCAGAGTTACTGCAGCAAACTTCCATACTGTTGTGTATCTTCAATTTATTTGTTTTAAACATTCACATCAGTCCTCCTCACTTTTTTTTAACGTACGACCGCTATTTACTTGAAGCGAAATATAAGGTTAGTATGTCTAACCTCTCTGGGAAGGTTAAGGCGGCCGGCGTGATGCCGACCACATCACCCTTAGTGTGCCGACGGTCAAGATAATATGGGCCTAACACCATATTCCCAATATGCTTCAATGGGCGTGTAACGGGTTCCTTTACCTTTACCTTTTATGTCTAACCTGAGACTGATTTTACGTGAGTATCCTATTTTCCCTGTACGCTGACAGGTGTCCTCTCGCCATTCAGGCAGATACTCGTTGTCTTCGGAGAGCTCCTCACTTTAATTTCTCTGCTGGGCCGTGTTTTTTACTTGCTTATTTACTATACTTTTTCCTAGTGTTATCTTTGTAACCCATACGTTAGCCACTTGTTCACTAACCTTTTCACTTTGAATAAGAAGCCCATTAACCGGTGCTTGTCTCTCTTTTACTTCACAGCAACTAGAGAACGTACCATACCAGGGCAGTACAACTAACACTCACCTGGCACTTCGGTATGTCATTACCAGTGGATGGAACAACCCTGCCAATGGTGCTAGACCAGATGCCAGAAAAGTGATTATTTTAGTAACAGATGGCAGATCAAGTGTTCCCAGTGAAAGTGAGTCACTTGATGCTACAGTATGTCTATGACTAAACACTGTTCTTTTGTTTTCCTTTATTTATCTATTATCTCAAACACAAAGATCTCACGCACCGTACATATATATATATATATATATATATATATATATATATATATATATATATATATATATATATATATATATATATATATATATATATATATATATATATATATATATATACTGAAGCACATTAAAAACGCACCACTATTATATATACCGATGCCGAGAAGCTGGCAAAAAAAAGTGTGGGAATGGATTTTCCCCGTGTTTGCCATGAGGTAGAGAGCGAATGGCTGCTGGAATGGAAAGTGCAAGATTCATCCCATGGGTGTGTGTACAGACTACATGAAAACGATGAAAGTTACACGTGCAACACGATTCTCAACAGCTATGACCCTGAAAATGTGTACGCGTTGTGGCAGTATACTCGGTATAAAAAGGCCGTTGAGACAAAACACCCAGTACATGTGCTTGAAATGCCACGACTATCTGAAAACGACCGCCAACGAGCCATTGGTATGTTGGAGACCGGAATGAGCTCGCGGGCCATTGCCAAAAGGATGAATTGCCACCACAGCACTATTGTACGTCTCAATGAACGTTACGGAACCACTGGCAGTGCCCGGGATAGACTTCGGAGTGGCCAACCACGAGTTACTACCCCTGCGCAAGATCGTCATATTGTGCTAAGTCACCTAAGGAATTGACTCTCCCGGCAAGTCAAACAGCAAGAGCAATAGTGGGTAGACATGGGCAAGTCTCTCGAATGACAGTCATACGACGACTCAGAGATACAGGCCTTACTGCAAGACGACCTTATGTTGGGCCAAACTTGACTCACAGACATCGTCAGCAGCGCCTGCAATGGGCAGAGCAACATATCAGATGGACTAGACTGCAGTGGAATGCTGTCCTATTCACAGAAGAGAACAGATTCAACATATCCTTTGCAGATGGACGTATGCGGATTTAGCGACGGTGTGAAGAGCGCTTTGCAGATTGCTGTGTCAACCGATTTCGAGGTGGCAGTATTCACATTTGGGGAGGATTCAGTTTTCACCATCGCTTGCCTCTTCACGTCTTCCGTGGAAATGTTAATGCTGTGACATATCGAGATGAGGTTCTGGATGCACTGGTTGCTCCTGCGTTCACAATTTATCCAGACTTGCAGCTTCTCCAGCAGGATAACGCACGTGCATTTTTTTGTATTTTTGGTTTTCTCCCTTGCCTGCACAGAATGCAATGAATTTCATAACAATCAAATGTACAAATTAATGACCAGCATGGATTCATAGGAAAATGAATAAAGATTCCAAATATGTAAACTTGTACACACTTATATTTACATTTCACACTCTGTTCTTGGATTATACAGGTGGTGCGTTTTTAATGTGCTTCAGTATATATATATATTCTCACCTAATGAATAACTTAATCACATTTATTCTCTAATATTTTATCAGCCATATCCTATTTAAACTGAAGTCTCATATCTTATTCTATTCTATGTATTTTTTTCCCACTTGAACCCCCCCATACATGTGTTCTGAGAATATATATATATTATTTTCCATTCATTCATTAGAAGGTGGACATGCACATAACCCGTCAAAACGTGATGTGTGTGTGTGGGGGGGGGGGGGGGGGGAAGAGGGGGGGGGGGGGGGAAGGGGGAAATTATATTGTCTGTTGTTTGTCCTGATGGTGACACTAATTCTCCTGTGTTTATGTCATTGCTTCCCAAATTCACTGGATTTTTGTAAAAACGAATCATGAATTAGAGTCGATGCCCCACGAAAAAAATTATACAAATTAAAGGTCTGCATGATCTCTTAATGGGTGTTCTATTTAGCTTGTTTCAATATTTTCCCTGAAAGCTGTGGTTAGTACACTGGCTTCCTAGCTCGGTGGTCTATGGTTCGATCCCCAGTTGAGGTGGGATTTTTTAGACCGAAAACGGCTCTGGGGTCGAGCCAGCCTCATGAATTGGGTACCAGAGCAACTCTGGGAAGGTTAAGGCGGCCGGCGTGATACTGACCACATCACGCCTAGTGTGCCGATGGTCAAGAAAATATGATCTTAACACCATATTCCCAATATGTCTCAATGTGTGGAGATCCTTTACCTTGTGTACCTTACATGGCAGGATTTTTGCGCTGTTTATTATGGCATTTTTCAGTTAGAGAGTTAGTAATACTGAAATTTCATCTTATTCCTCGTTTGCCTTTCAAGACGGTTTGGGTCGCACTATGTTGTGCGCCTTGTGACCCAGTTCATCTGTCTTCAACAGGCATTTATTTGGGACTGCTTCTCTAGCCTTTGGTTTTCCCTGACCTCCCTGCAAGCAGCAGTTGTTTGTAATCAGAGTTGTGTCTCCTTGGAAAGTTTTTCCGGACTTGTGAGTCTTTCCTATCCGGGTTTGTGTGAAGTTTTCCTTCTCCTAGGTGGATCGTCAACCAGGAATATCATGCTCCTCCTACACATTTTTTTGCAGGGTTTACTTCCTGGCTTTTACCAGGGTGAGGTCCCTGGGCATGTCCTTGGTGGGAATTTGGGAGATGTCCACACCCCGATAGGCCCAATGTTTCTGGACCTAACAGGGGGGACTTGCTTCTCCGATATGGTTTCTGTAGGGTCCTCCACCCATAGTTGTTTTAACCGTAAGACTTGGGGGAACTAGACTATTGGCACCTGTTATTTGCCAGTTATTCACCAAAGCCGTATTTTGAAAAGCAGGTTGACAGACGCTATGTATTCGCAGGCTTTGCCTTATATTTAGGAAGGACCAGTCTTACCAACTCTTACGGCTCCCACCCTCTCATCGCCTGGAATTACTTACATGTTATTTAAATTCTTTTATTGTGTTGCTTTTAAAAAAATATAGTCTCATAGAATGTTTATACCATATTAGTCTTCTCTTATTGTTGT
Organism: Oreohelix idahoensis; assembly: GCA_024509875.1. NCBI lineage: Eukaryota > Metazoa > Mollusca > Gastropoda > Stylommatophora > Oreohelicidae > Oreohelix > Oreohelix idahoensis. The sequence goes on from JAMPIV010005912.1 coordinate 14,384, forward strand.
GTTAATTTTTGTAGAATTTATTAGGTTTAAATAGTTTTTTTTTCCTCCAAGTTGCATGTGTCATTGTCACGGATTGCCTCCCCTGCTTTGCAGTAGTGGTCCAACAGGGACTAAAACTGATGAGTATCTAATATTGGCTTCCAATGTATCTACCTGCGCACAAGATTACTCTTGGCCGAGATATAGATAGAAGATTAATAACACTTCTACATGAAGGGAGCGTTCACAAGATATTTCCAGAAGTCCTGAACAATGTTGCCTTGGGCTGAACAATTGTTAACGCATTATATCTGCTCTGTCACCTTTTGTGAAGGATTTAAGCAATGTTTTAGCCCCCATTTGGTGTAATCCAACGAAATCCCTCTTATAAGGTATAGCTCTGATTACTGTAAATTTATGTCTAAGTATTTATATATAGATATGTTAATTTTTCTGGCTCGTCCGTTTGCTTTCATGCAAATAACCGAATCAGCTATTATTGTTCAGTTTTAAAACAACAGGTACCAAATTTGATAGTGAAATAGTCTTTAATAGGTTAAAATAAATATGGAAAGATTAGTGGAATTTTGATAATTATAAAGTTCTCGACATTGAGACGTTGGTGGAAATTTAACTTTATAATGAAAGTTTAACTAAAATGTCCATTTTTTGCTGGTGCCGTTTAATTAGCACTTAACTTGTATGAGTAAGTCTTGCAGCTGTGGTTCATCAAATATGTGATGACGAAAGCCTTCTCCCCACTTTTTTTTTTAACTTAATGAAGATAAACAGAAATCCCGTTCAACCTCTGATGGGTTCTAATTAGGATATATATTGTTTTCAATTTCAAATAATATGAACAACTGCCGACATGAGAAAGTGGCATCACATTTGAAAATAGGGATACTCACAATTGTGCTAAACCTATACGTTAAATAGAAAAATAAAAAACAAACAAACAAACAAACAAAATCAAGAAAAAACTATGAACAAGAATAATATTAAAGTGGAGTGGTGTATAGGCCTGGTGGTTCTAGTTATATAACAGACTTTACCAGATATTTAATTGATTTTCATCTGTTTAAAGTCACATGCATTGTAAGAACAGCATCAGACCTTCACATTCCCAGCCACTATATATTAACATGTGTTCGTGTTTAATATTGTTTGACTATATTATGCAGTTTCCTAGGTCTGTCTATTCTCAACACCTCCTCTATATTTATAGGTAAGTTGGATGCCTGCAAATAATCTAATATTGGTATTCTTATTTGGTCATTCCTCTTACACTTTAACAAGAAATGTTCTATATTATTGTCTTGAAGACATCCTGCACAGTAAGGTTCTTCTATTCTGAAATAGCCTTTTCCCAGCTGTAGTCTGAGAAGTTTCTTATTACTGGGAATTTTCAATTCCCTAGATATCTGACATTTTCTTATTGGAGCCCTGAACATCTTATATGCATGTCTTCCTTTCAGATTTTTATCCCACTCTGCTTTCTATTCATCTGTTATTAAATCTTTAATTAAGCTCTTAATTTCTGATTTACTCATCCCTACATTTATTAGATTTTTATCAGATCTACCTTTCTTGGCTTCTTTATCTGCCTTTTCATTTCCTTCTATGCCAACATGTGAAGGTATCCAAGCAATTAATACTGAACATCCTCTGGAACATAAGTATGTAGTAGCCAGAAAAATCTCCTCTGCTATATCAGGTCTACTACATTCTCGTAAGTTTCTAAGTGCTTTAATTGTTGAAAGAGAGTCAGTTAAAACTGTTAATTTTTTGGGAGGGTTATTAGAGAATATTTCTAGTGCTTTTAGTATTGCCACCATCTCTGCAGTGAAAATGGATGTATTTTCCGTGATGCTATATTCTTTTGCCATTTTCCATATTGGAATATATAATCCTATCCCCAATTTACCATCCTCTCCCTTGGATCCATCTGTGTACACAGTAATGCTGTCTTTTGATATTTGTTGTATATATTTATTGGCTGTGTTTTTAATATTTTCTATATTATTTGTTTTCTTAAGTTTTTCTGCTAGGTGGTAGTCCGTGTCTGGTTTCTTGATCTCCCAGGGCGGAATCACTGGCTTGTATTCACAACTGTTATTAATTGATGTAATTAATGTACCCAGATGGACAATTTCCTCCATACACTTCCATCCTGTAGGGTATCTAGTAATATTCATTGGCTTGGCCTGAGTTGTTAGTTGGCATCTGGTAAAAGCTGTATGTGCTGGGTGAGACTTATCCAACATAACTCTGTTCATGTAATTTAGTCTTAACTCCTTTCTCCGTAATTCCAAGGGTATGATTCCTAAAGCCACCTCTATAGCTCCCATTGATGTTGATCTGATTGCACCTGCTATTGTACATAAAGCCTGATTCTCCCCACTCTCTTCCCCTGTAGGCGGTTATGGTGGATGCTTTTATCTCACACTAGCTGAGTTAGTACTTCAAATCATCTCATGGTTTGTAACCACGAACTTTAGACAAATAGAAAGAATCAAATGCCTGCAAACTAACAGGCCCATTGTCATGTGCTCCACCCACCAATGTTAACCTCTAAGAAGAATTAAATTCCCGAGCACACAGTGTAACTCTGGGAATATGATGAAAGTTCACCCATATCCTTCTGGGTGTTAACTGAGAAATTGCGTCTGGAGTGCGTGAATAGTGACTTGCCTGAATTACAGTTAAAAAGGTACATAAATCGCACAAGATATGTTACACTGAAGGCACATATGATGTAGTCATCACTGCTCCAGTCGGAGTCTAGGGTTGCTCTGCTGTCGGGTTTCCCGCATGACTAGTCGGAAACAATCACCAGCTCTTGCAGTAGTGGTTCATGCATATACTATTTTCATATGTTGAGGTTGTCAGCCTTGTACATAACCACTTAGCATGATACATGTAGAATTTACAAATAAATTGTTTACACTTACCCCACATTTTTGGGAATACACCATCTCCCGGTGCAGATTTTCAGATGCTCTCGAGCAATTTCGGTGCATATGCTCTCGAATCCATTTCATCTGAGAAATTCCTCTTATGACGGTGTACTTTGAATCACATGGCCTGGGAAACTAGTCATTCTTCTTTGATGGGTGTTGTGCGATACACTTGTCTGGGATATTATTTCTCTTGTGACTGATGATACAGTTCCTAGGTTTCCAGTCTTGTATTTATAAAGTTCTGGTCCTGAAGTTTTACAGTATATGTATTTAAATACGCTGGTTTACTCATAGGGTTTGATTGTTGCCCAAACACTGTTGATCTGTCACTTTTGATATAGGAATTCTGGCTGTTGGGTGTTGCTCGGTTGAAGTTGCGTAGCTGGCTGTTCTGTGTTTCTGAGTTCATTAGATTATATCTCTCATTCTCAGTTCAATTAACAGAAGGTGTTTCCATTGAATTTTCCAGTAGAATGCATTGTTTATTTCGGCATCTCAAATCAAACCAATCAAATCTCACTAGCACTGTTTGGGTGGGGAAGTTTGTTTTAATTCAAAATATCCACTCACGTGTTTTAATATTACATTTAAAATTCCACGTGTGACCTCTTTATAATAAGACGTAATATTGTTCCAGCTGCACCTATCTGAATTTTCCAGTAGAATGCATTGTTTATTTCGGCATCTCAAATCAAACCAATCAAATCTCACTAGCACTGTTTGGGTGGGGAAGTTTGTTTTAATTCAAAATATCCACTCACGTGTTTTAATATTACATTTAAAATTCCACGTGTGACCTCTTTATAATAAGACGTAATAATGTTCCAGCTGCACCTATCTGCTTCCCACAATATTGGGACCATGTTTTCCTGGTGTAATGTCTTCCGCCAAGATGTCTACCCCGACAGGTTATCCAAATATCGCTTTTATCTGCGTGCCTCTGCCAGACAGATGTCTGGTCAGACAATGTTATCTTCTTTCATCGTACGCACAATACAAGCTTGTGTCAACACGATCAGCAGCTTTTCACTGGGGTCAAATGTTGGACCGACGGATTCAAAGAGATAAGCGGGTGACAAGTCTGATGAGTGGGTATTGTTACGATAATACCCCAGTTCACCTGGCGGAACTTAAATACCTCTAAGGAGTGGTAAACAAGATACAGACAGTCCTATAGCAAATATTTCCGTAGGGGATTGGAGTTATGAGACTTTCTCCTACTAGATTCAGCATCGAGAGAAAAAAATGGTGCATAAAATATGCCACATAATAATGAATGAAAGGGTAACAATTATGCCAAATAAAAGCGATGAGTGAGAGGAAGAGAAAAATGAAGACAAATGTGATCCTGATGGAGTGGACATGAGATCGCACAACCGCATCGTCACAGTCATCTGTGGCAGTAAGGTAAAGAAGAATGAGAGGTCTAACATGAATTGGTATAGACGAGGTAGAAAAAAGAGATGTTCGGAAATGATGCGCATAGAAAGGGTCAAAACAGAAAGAGGTTGGGCACGTTTTTCTCCGCATCAGGCAGAACCGTGAGAGACGTCGGAACAGAAGCAAGGCAGCCATATTGAAGGCGACCACTAGTTAAAGGAGCCTGTGTATCGTCTCCTAGATAACCCGAGTCCGGGTTGTGTAGACATAAACCTCAATAAATAGGTAGGCTGACGAGTTTCGACAATAGTACAAGGAGGAAGTGTCGGTGAAGCTTTATTCTGAAGGAAGGGTACGTAGAGTAGTTATGACAATTCGATGGTGGGTAAGTGTGCTAAGATAGTGGCCACCATAATTAGGAAAAGTTACATTCCCCGGAGTCAGTCCGGTATAACTATCTTAATAACCTGAGCGCATTCCAATAATATACCTGTACTGTCCTCAAGTCGGCGTCTGTGGCCTAATGGATATGAACGCAGTTTCATAATCCAGATATACCAGGTTCGAAACCTGCTGCAGGCGGTTTGGTGGCAGATCGCTTTGTGTGGATTTTTAACAATGGTATAAGCGCCGTACCGTTCAGAAAGCAATGGCAAACTACTGAACGTAAAAATTGCCTAGAAAAATCACAAACAGCCAATAAAAGCTGGGGTTGATTGCCACGTCCTGTAAAGGATAAGCAACTAACTTTTTTTTTTTTTAACTGTCCTCAAAGGGACAATATGAATAAGACAGTGAAATTCTGAATTACATGTGTGTTTGGAAGCTAATACTGTTCAAGAAAGGAGAGTCGGATGAACCCAGATTATTGGAGGGGTCACCGACGACATTTGTTATACATAGTATAAATAACATTTTGAATATCTTTGCTCCATAATTAATAACAATGGAAACTACTCAAAAGAGGTCAGAAGGAGACTGCACATAGCAATGCAGAGGTTAAATAAAATGAAGAACCTATGGCATAACACCAACAAATTAATAAAAGTAAAACTTCTGAGAACGTGCATCTTTCCGGTAGCAACTTATGGATGTGAATCATGGACCATTACTCAAACATTAAAGAAAAAAATCGAATCTTTCGAAGCAAAGTGTTACAGAAAAATTCTCAGAATATCGTGGACCAAGAAGAAGAAAAATATAGACACCCTACACGACCTGAACATCGAGGAAAACTGGCTCATAAACAATTTCATGTCCCGGAAACTGAAATATTTTGGCCACATTAAACGCCATAGTGGCTTAGAGACAGCAGTGATGGAGGGTATGGTACTTGGAAGGAGGGGCAGGGGCCGACGAAGACGACGGTTGACACAGGACATTGAAGACACCTTGAACATGACATTGGAGGAAGCAGGAGGGCTGGCTAGAGATCGAGAGTCTTTCAGGCGGGCTGTGATGAGAGCGACGTTCTGCAAAGGACATGCTACATGATAATGAATGTAAATAAACATTTGTTCCAGTTGAATGCGGCGTTCCCATGTTTGTACCAGAGTTGCTACGTGGTATTATGTGGTCACTAAATGTGTGCTGTGTATAAATGGCCAACATACGGAGAAGTCAATCACCAACGCTTGAGGCAAAAGATCCTGGGTAGACAAAGGCTGTGTACACCAACCAACTGTTAACCAGCACTGCCACACATCTTTCAGTTAGGAAGTAGCAAGACACTGAAGATATTCAGCTTCATAAATCACTGAGAATAATTCCCATCAGACGGTATTTTGGGGAACCATTTTCATAATTATGCAAGAACATGTGAATGTTTGGTGCAGGCTTCCTGTAAGGAGACCGTATACACTGGTAGCCCCATGCTCCCTAAGGAAAACACAGGACAAAGTTTACGATGATTTTCACACTTCACTACTACTTTCAATCTCCGTATTCTCTCTCTCTCTCTCTCTCTCTCTCTCTCTCTCTCTCTCTCTCTCTCTCTCTCTCTCTCTCTCTCTCTCTCTCTCTCTCTCTCTTGTTCTGTCTTAATTAAAGGATAGTCCGCATTTCACGAAGTAAACCATTGAATTTCAAGTTTCATATTTTATAATTTCTTTTGATTTTGTATGCAATTTTTGATTGATAATTACTTACTTAGTCGTTCCCCTTCTACCGTGAGGTGTAGAGGTTTGGAAGAGAGAGAGAGAGTGACAGACTATCCTATCGGCTGTCTTCCTCCTTGCCTGGTTCCATTCTAGTCCCCGGTCCTTCAAAGATTGTCAAATGTTGTTGTTGCATTAACAAATATAGACAGTCTCAGGTCCTGTTTTTGTTAAAAGTGTACGCACCAACTGAGATATTAGTAATACGTTTTGTATATTAAATTTATTGTGCACGAGAACGCACATTTTTGGAAATTTTGAAATTAACGCGCTTGTTGTCAAACAAAGGCGGATGACGTATCTGCTGAGAGAATCAAGCAGGATCCCTACCAGAAAGTAAATTAATATGAAACAAATATAAAGGTATGTTATCAGGCACTCGCAGGAAATAAAGAAGTAGAACACCAGACAACAGAAAAAACAACAGACATGAGTGGCTTACCCAGGATTTGAACACTGGACCTTCCGTGCGACAACCCCGCCTAGCCATGCAAGCGAATCACACTATCCGCCCTGCCATCTACGCATCATCAAAAAATGATGTTTCAATGGCAGGTCAACAGTGCGAACCACAATACATGACACCAGAAGTCCACCATGGGCAGTTCAGCCTATTAATGACGCAATCACTTCTGTTGTATTTCTATCAAGCAGTATAGGCCGAATCCAACAAGACAAGGACCTTTAATACTGTGTCCAGTAAATGATAGTAGACTAGAACAGTGAGAACAGGATAGTGGGTAGGTTTGGTACTGTATAAACATTTATTACACATAATTGAGGGAAACCCGAGGCCTGTAAACAGTAAATTAATATGAAACAAATATAAAGGTATGTTATCAGGCACTCGCAGGAAATAAAGAAGTAGAACACCAGACAACAGAAAAACAACAGACATGAGTGGCTTACCCAGGATTTGAACACTGGACCTTCCGTGCGACAACCCCGCCTAGCCATGCAAGCGAATCACACTATCCGCCCTGCCATCTACGCATCATCAAAAAATGATGTTTCAATGGCAGGTCAACAGTGCGAACCACAATACATGACACCAGAAGTCCACCATGGGCAGTTCAGCCTATTAATGACGCAATCACTTCTGTTGTATTTCTATCAAGCAGTATAGGCCGAATCCAACAAGACAAGGACCTTTAATACTGTGTCCAGTAAATGATAGTAGACTAGAACAGTGAGAACAGGATAGTGGGTAGGTTTGGTACTGTATAAACATTTATTACACATAATTGAGGGAAACCCGAGGCCTGTAAACAGTAAATTAATATGAAACAAATATAAAGGTATGTTATCAGGCACTCGCAGGAAATAAAGAAGTAGAACACCAGACAACAGAAAAACAACAGACATGAGTGGCTTACCCAGGATTTGAACACTGGACCTTCTGTGCGACAACCCCGCCTAGCCATGCAAGCGAATCACACTATCCGCCCTGCCATCTACGCATCATCAAAAAATGATGTTTCAATGGCAGGTCAACAGTGCGAACCACAATACATGACACCAGAAGTCCACCATACGCAGTTCAGCCTATTAATGACGCAATCACTTCTGTTGTATTTCTATCAAGCAGTATAGGCCGAATCCAACAAGACAAGGATAGTGTGGCGGATAGTGTGATTCGCTTGCATGGCTAGGCGGGGTTGTCGCACGGAAGGTCCAGTGTTCAAATCCTGGGTAAGCCACTCATGTCTGTTGTTTTTCTGTTGTCTGGTGTTCTACTTCTTTATTTCCTGCGAGTGCCTGATAACATACCTTTATATTTGTTTCATATTAATTTACTGTTTACAGGCCTCGGGTTTCCCTCAATTATGTGTAATAAATGTTTATACAGTACCAAACCTACCCACTATCCTGTTCTCACTGTTCTAGTCTACTATCATTTACTGGACACAGTATTAAAGGTCCTTGTCTTGTTGGATTCGGCCTATACTGCTTGATAGAAATACAACAGAAGTGATTGCGTCATTAATAGGCTGAACTGCCCATGGTGGACTTCTGGTGTCATGTATTGTGGTTCGCACTGTTGACCTGTCATTGAAACATCACTTTTTGATGATGCGTAGATGGCAGGGCGGATAGTGTGATTCGCTTGCATGGCTAGGCGGGGTTGTCGCACGGAAGGTCCAGTGTTCAAATCCTGGGTAAGCCACTCATGTCTGATGTTTTTCTGTTGTCTGGTGTTCTACTTCTTTATTTCCTGCGAGTGCCTGATAACATACCTTTACATTTGTTTCATATTAATTTACTGTTTACAGGCCTCGGGTTTCCCTCAATTATGTGTAATAAATGTTTATACAGTACCAAACCTACCCACTATCCTGTTCTCACTGTTCTAGTCTACTATCATTTACTGGACACAGTATTAAAGGTCCTTGTCTTGTTGGATTCGGCCTATACTGCTTGATAGAAATACAACAGAAGTGATTGCGTCATTAATAGGCTGAACTGCCCATGGTGGACTTCTGGTGTCATGTATTGATGTTCGCACTGTTGACCTGCCATTGAAACATCATTTTTTGATGATGCGTAGATGGCAGGGCGGATAGTGTGATTCGCTTGCATGGCTAGGCGGGGTTGTCGCACGGAAGGTCCAGTGTTCAAATCCTGGGTAAGCCACTCATGTCTGTTGTTTTTCTGTTGTCTGGTGTTCTACTTCTTTATTTCCTGCGAGTGCCTGATAACATACCTTTTTATTTGTTTCATATTAATTTACTGTTTACAGGCCTCGGGTTTCCCTCAATTATGTGTAATAAATGTTTATACAGTACCAAACCTACCCACTATCCTGTTCTCACTGTTCTAGTCTACTATCATTTACTGGACACAGTATTAAAGGTCCTTGTCTTGTTGGATTCGGCCTATACTGCTTGATAGAAATACAACAGAAGTGATTGCGTCATTAATAGGCTGAACTGCCCATGGTGGACTTCTGGTGTCATGTATTGTGGTTCGCACTGTTGACCTGCCATTGAAACATCATTTTTTGATGATGCGTAGATGGCAGGGCGGATAGTGTGATTCGCTTGCATGGCTAGGCGGGGTTGTCGCACGGAAGGTCCAGTGTTCAAATCCTGGGTAAGCCACTCATGTCTGTTGTTTTTTCTGTTGTCTGGTGTTCTACTTCTTTATTTCCTGCGAGTGCCTGATAACATACCTTTATATTTGTTTCATATTAATTTACTGTTTACAGGCCTCGGGTTTCCCTCAATTATGTGTAATAAATCCCTACCAGACAGTATGGTCTGTTGATATATTTTAGCCCCTGCGTTCGGGCATATTGATTTTTACTTTGGTGATCGGCTCACTGCATTCAAGACATAGCCCCAGTATCACAGAGTAAGGTATTTGTAAAGTCTTGCGATGTTTGAAATTGTTTACAATCTCTTGTAATGGGTATAGTGGCCACCGCTGTAAAGACTTGTTTTCATTACTATAAAGTAGCCTTGGTCACTACCGTAAACGCTTTGTTGTTGTATACCATTGTATTCTCTCGTATGTATGGGTTGAATGGTAGTGAATGTTTATGTGTACTCGTCTGCCTGACAAAAGTACGTAGTCAACTCAAACCCGGCACAGTGTTGGTCATACAGGTCACCTTGTCCCGGAACGTGATGAGGCCCCGACAAGAATGTAGTACAGACAATGAGTGTAAATAAGAGTGTCAATACGCGAATGCAGAAATGGTTCTATCGAGTTGACAACTTGGTAACAATGTACTCATACTCTCACAGTTAGAAGTCAAGGATTGCTGGGACTACTGTGGTCTTTTTATAGTGTTTAATAAGACGCACACTTGGACAGTACATGTATGGTTACAGGAACAAATGTCGACATAAACAGCATAGTGTTGATCAATGGTGTATCATCTTAAGTTAGCATTCATGCTGGATAATATCGTAATGGAACGTTCGTAGACAAGCATTCAGAGTTCCATAGCTCATACAAATATACATCAGGTCTTACTGACAAATCATGTCAGTTCGTAAATAATGTTCGTGGTGACTCCTAGACAGAACTTCTCTTAGCATAAGTGTAGCTTGTACCCTAGCGGAGATTCCTTCAAATAGCATTCAGCAAATATCTTCCGAGTCAATGCTAAATCACCCATAATAGATTTTTCTTTCATAAATGTGATCTCTGGATCATTATCGGGTAGTAAGGGGCATCCCTGTTCTCTGATGAATGATTGACAATAATTCGGATTCCTAGATGGCTTCCTTAACATCGCTCACATAACGGTGAGACGACAAAACGTCTAGAAAGATTCAATTCATAACTATATCAAAGTTTCCACAAATATCAGCACAATCTGTCCTCATAATTGCTGCATAGAAACATTATCAGTGCTGCTAGGCGATATGTCGTTCTGACATATCGACGTAGGAAGATTCATGTAAACGTCTGCTCAAAGTAGGCATATGAACGAACGAAGTCAGTAAAAGTACGTTTACCTTGGCATAGAATAACTAGCAAGCACAAAAAAACACTCTCCCGGCGTTATAGAATCAATAATGGGGAACACATAGACTAAACAGTCCTGGAAGACACTATCTTCTTTCCCCCATGATAACTTGAGATCACAAAACTTTGGACAGCTCGACATGGCGTCCCGCCAGGCTCCATAACCGACGAACACACTCACTTATCTTTTTCCGCTGAGAGTGCAAGAACAAATAATCCAGCCAAGACACACAAAGATAACATGATATAAGACCGAATCGTCTCAAACAGACAAGCAGAAAACCTAGATTCGAACTTTCAACATTCCTGCAAGAACCTTAAGCAAGAACAATCTGTTTCTAGCTATAATGGACATAAAATGATATAGATCCAGATTCCTACGCTTGTTCGATATACGGAAACAAAACAGGAACCGATCACTCAAAGAATAAATACACATTTACTATTCTGAGTTCTCTCCCATTAGTTAAAAGTCGTAAATTCATAAATAAATGTTTTTTTTTCAAACAAATAGTTACATTTTTCATTTGTAAGCGTATCGACTGTAATCTGTTCGCCATACAAAAATATGTGCGCAACAGACTACCGCAACCCCCGGGAAAAAAAAAATTGAAATTTTTTTTTTCTCTGAGAGCCACATAAAATAGGCTCCCAACGCACATATAATGCGCAGATGAGAAATAACAAGAATTTATCAAGCCAAATTAAGGCAAAGTCGCATTATAGATCGACTGGTGAGAATATATATCTCAACATCTCAGAGAAAGTATTTCTCTAAGTGTAAATATTTCCAGGGAGTTGCCACCAATGCTTACTACCATATTGGCAATGACACAATGCATACAATAATGTCAATAACCATTTCATATTAGGTATCATAAGTTCACGATTGGCAAAAGAAACATCATCAAAGAATTAACGGTGAATCAAAATAAGTGATTTATACAATCACCATATCATATATTACAAATGTGTACATATTTTGATATAGAAGAAAAAGAATAACTGTTGTAAAGTTATACATATTAGGGAAAGTCCAATATTTAACAGTTAAGTGGCATCATGTGGGCATCTCGACAGAATGTCCGCCATAACATTTTCTGAACCACGGATAGCTCGTACCAAGAAATGAAAAGGTTGAAGAGCGATTGCGTATCGAGTTGATCTCGAGCTCTTCAAGTTCTTACTTTGGATAGCCGTAAGAGCTTTTTGGTCAGTTTCCGCTATGAAATGCGCACCAAGAAGGAATCTTTGAAGTTTGAGAATTGACCAAACCATTGCCAATAATTCACGGCCTAAAACTGAGTAATTCCTTTCTGCAGCATTAAGTTTTCTGGATATGTACATTACAGGATGCAGAGTTCCAGAGTACTCTTGCATTAGTGCCGCTCCAATCCCAGTGGATGAAGCGTCACTACGAAGAACAAATGTCTTATCTGTAGTAGGTAACACTAAAATAGGTGGTGTTGAAAACATAGTTTTGATCTTATCTAGTGAGAATTGGCATTCATGAGACCAGTGAACCATATTAGGCGACCGTTTCTTTAGTAGTGTAGAAAGAGGTGCCATGATAGAGGACAGATTCGGAATGAATCGTCCATAAAATTGTATGAGACCTAAAAGACTTCGCACTTGCTTTTTAGTCTTAGGGATTGATATGTTAAGTATCTTAGTGATATTATGGTCCTCTGTCTTCAGGAAACCGTGACCTACTCGATGGCCTAGGAAAGCAATTTCGCTAAAACCAATGTAAGCTTTAGATGGTTTTGCTGTCAGGTTATACTCGCGTAGAGTTGATAACAATTCAATTAACCCTGAAAAGTGATCTTCCCAAGTATCGCTGAAAAGACAGATGTCGTCTAGATAAGCTATGACATATGACCGATACGATAGGATTCGACGCATCATGCGTACGAATGTAGCTGGTGCGTTCATAAGGCCGAAAGGCATAAAATTCCACTGGAAAACGCCTCTAGGAGTAGAAAAAGCGGTAAGAGGTTTGGCGCGTTCAGATAACGGAACTTGCCAATATCCTTTAGACAAATCAAGTTTAGTGAAAAAATGAGATTTAGAAAGTCGAGTAAGTAGCTCTTCTAGTAAAGGCATAGGTTCAGCATCAAACTTCGTCACTTGATTCAATTTGCGATAGTCAACGCAAAGACGTATGTTATTGTCTTTTTTCCGATTAATAACCATTTACGAAGAATATGCAGAAGTAGATGGTTCGATTATTTGTAAATCTATCATCTCATCCAACTCCTTTTCAACCTGTGCTTGAAAATGTATAGGGATAGGATAAGATCTAACCCTAATAGGAGTATGTTCAGTTAGAACAATGTCATGCTCAATGACATGAGTTTGTCCAGGAATGTCAGTGAGGACGTCCTGAAATGTTTGTAACATAGCCGAAACTTGTCGCTGTTCTCCTAGAGACAAATCAGGAGAAACAGTAACGTCTTTCCATGATTCACTAGAATGAAGTGGGACCATTGGAAGCGGAAGATTAACATCCGAAAAACTTGTTTCCTCACCCTGTATTACGGACAGTGATGAGTAATGACCATGTTGGACTGGAGAATCGTCCGTTGCCTGGAAAATAGGCTGTAAATAGTCAGGACGTTCATGGAATTCCGTAAGCATATTGATGTGGAAGGTTTTATGCTTCCCGTTAATATCGACAATATAGTCAACATCTGAAATTTTCGATATTATATCGTACGGACCTTTCCAAGAAATAAGGAGTCTATTTTCCCTACAAGGTAGCAAAACAAATGCTTTGTCACCAGGACAAAGCTGTCGTAAAGTTCTTTTCTTATTAGCAAATTGCCTTGCCTTCTGTTTAGCAAATTCAGAAGAGGACGTTGCTAATTTGCATGCTTCGATAATTTTTTCTCTCAGCACGATGACATATTCGTAAGAGGATTTTGTGTCATCGTCAATATTGTCCGCTGTTATGAGATCATGAAGCAAAGACATAGGGCCGCGCGGTCGCGCGCCAAAGACAAGTTCAAAGGGAGAAAAACCTGTATGTTCATTGGGGACCTCTCTGTAAGCGAAGAGAGCCGCGGGTAAAACCCTGTCCCAATCTTGAGGATGATCCTCAGTTATCTTTCCTAATAAGTTCTTAAGTGTTCTATTTAGCCGCTCTACCATCCTATTGGACATAGGATGATAGATGCTACTCGAAGATCTCTCTATCTGTAGAGTAGACATTACTTGAGACATGGTATCCGATATTAGTTGGGTGCCATGATCTGATAATATTTCTCCGGGGAATCCCAGGCGAGAAAATATAAGCCAAAGAGCATCTGCAATATCAGCAGTAGTAATGCTCTTCAGAGGGATAGCCTCTGGCCACATGTCCACAAACGTTAAGATAAACTGATGTCCTCTAGCAGATTTGATCTCAAATGGACCAATGATGTCTATCGTCATCTTCTGAAATGGTCGAATAGGAATGTCTGCAGCCTGAATAGGCGCAGCATGACGAAGACCTTTGGATTTGACTTCTTGACATACTTTACAAGATCGACAATAGATCCGTATGTCCTTGTTCACAAAAGGCCAAATGAAAGCCGCAAGAACTCTTGACTTTGTACGGGAAAAACCCATATGTCCAGCACACTGAGAGTCGTGTGCATGTTGTAAGATTTTAACTCTCAAATTCTTGGGTACAAGAATCTGAGAATGACTTGACTTTGTGGAGTCTTGCACCATCCGTAAAAGTACGCTATTCTTCATTGTAATCCAAGATTTACGCTTGGTATCTCTATTCGGATCACCTTTCGTTGCAAGAGTGAAGAATTTCTTTAGAGTCGGATCCTCTTCTTGTTATTTTATAAACGAGTCACGAGAAATTACCAAGGCATCATCTCGGTTATGCACTTCATTATCTTCAGTAGATGAAGTTTCAGGCATATTGAGAGCTTGAGCTCTAGTGACTACAGCATTAGCAGTTTGCATATTTTGATTTTCCCAAACGGAAATTTGTTGCGGAGTGCATTCTTTGACTCCGTGAATGCGACCGATGATAAGATCCGCGATCTGATTCGGCAAAAGACATGCGTGTACATCTCCTGTGAAGAAAGGAGTAGCAATCCTAATGATAGCGGTAGAGTATTTCTCTATGGTGCCGCCAAATGTTACGCATTTGACTACTTTGCCTGTAGCATGAGAAGGATCTATGAGTGACTGCCTAACCCCAATTGTTGTGCATCCAGAATCAAAAAGTACTGAGACTGGATTGTCATTTACTAAACCTTTGTGTAAGACAAGAGAACCTCTTCCATCATGCGTGATTGTCGCAGGAAGAGCGGGAAGAGGATGGCCACAGCTTAAAGTAGACACTGTGGTTGGCTCAAATAATGTTTTGCATTGGGGGCACTGAGATGCTCTCCCAAAATCAAAAGCGGCACATGCCATATTATTAGAGTCATCATTATCTTTATTTTGTTTATAGGCTTCGTGGGACTCTTGCTGTGCAGAGTTTGCCTGGTAATGAGATTTATGTTTTTTGAATTGTGCCCTAACTCCGTTATTATTGCCTCTGTAATTATCATTGTTTCCACTGTTATAACCCCATACTTGGGTTTGAGTCATAGTTCCTTTGGTTACTATTATCATATTCATTATAATGAGTATCTCTGTAATTATGATCTTGTTGTCTCCATGATGGAAAACTTGGATAGTTTCTATAGTGACTTCCTTTGCGAAAGTTCCTATAATTATGACCACCCCTGAATCGAGGGCTGTCAGCTCGTCTCCAGGTATTCGAAGAAGAACCCTGAAATGATTGGTTACCTTGGTTCTGATAACTGTTATGGTTACCTTTTTTGTTAAACCTATTTTGAGGTCCTTGGAATTTGTGTGAGTGATTAGGGTTGTATGGTGTTGCTGAAGCAACTGGCATACCTTCCTTAACCTTAGTATTGCCAATAGCTACGTCTGGATGTGCAGTGACGTATTGGAGAATCACCTTTCAAATTTTCTGACAACTGGTTAGCATATTGTGATTTGTCCACATTATGAGCTCGACAAGAGCGTTCAAATCTATTTAACCAGAATGTTATGTCATCACTGGAAGGATTGAACGCTGGTACCTTGACCTTGTAAGTAAAGGGTTTACCATTACCACCAGATGCTTGATTAACATTACTTATGTTTGTTAATTTTAACTTTTCTAACTCAAATGCTAAAAGTTCTTTTTGGTGTTCATGTTCTCTCATTGCTTTTCTCTCTTCTGCAGCAGCTTCATCTTTTCTTTTTTCTTTTTCCATTTCCATCTGGAATCTTTTTTCCTCAGTCTGTATCTGCAATATCTTTTGTTCAGCTTCTCTTTCTAATCTTTTCTCTTCAGCCAGAGCTTTTTTCTCTTCTGCAGCAGCTTTTCTCTCTTCAGCAGCAGCAGCAGCTTTTCTCTCTTCAGCAGCAGCAGCAGCTTTTCTCTCTTCTGCAGCTAATGCTTTGTCATATTGAGCAACTGCCCATTGTTCTAAGTCTATACCAGTCTTATCAAGGGATCTCCCTTGTGCAATAAAGTATTCTAATGTAAACATGATATCTGACAATGATACTACTCACTCGAAACAATAATAATAAAATATATATTTCAAGGTAATATAGCAAAAAGTTCTTAATCACTTGATTAATCAGCACACTATCACAATGTCTGTGTGAGACAAGCCTTATCAAGGTCTTGTATACTTCTTTGTATAATAACAATTATAAATTGCTGGTACACTCTATAACATAAGTGCAATGCACAAGAAATTGTGTCTTATCTAATCACCTGTGTACCTTTAGTAAAAGCAATTAATCCTCAGTTGATTCTTTCACATAAATTCATATGATCAACTATATTTTAAATAGTGTATGTAGATCAAGAACACAACAAAACAATTATACAAGATAACATGAAAACATTTGCGGAAATCAAATAAATCAAATGGGAAAAACAATGAAAAAAATAATCACAGAATCTGTGATGACAACCGCAAGGGGATAACAACACAAATAACGCCACAGTGTATAAATATAAATTGTGTATAGCACTGAAAGATAGAATAGGGTAGAAAAACAAATTATACAAACAAATCAAACAAAAATAAAGAACAGAGAAATATTACAAAAACAACAATAAGCACAGTCTTCACAACTAACATTAATAGAACAGTTGTCGCAGCAAATTTTCAATCAAGAAAATTGCACCTATAGAAACGCACACATCAGACCCTCTATTACGTGGGATACTCTGTTGTGTGTCACCGACCAACCAAAACAACAACCCGCTGAATACAAACAAATATCACATATAAACATGTAAACATAAATGTACATATAGCATAAATACTTATAATATAATGCAATGTAATGTGTTGCAGATAGAATGTGTTGCGAAGAAGGCTCAGTTATACGGAATAATGGTACAGTAGTATGGTACTTTATTAAATAATTAATTCTGGCCTAAATCATTAAAGTTCAACACAAACTATGGCAGTGCAGGAGAATCCACTGTTTACAGTTCCTAAGAATCACAAGTAAGACTTCTCGCTTCAGTTGCACTGTACATTTCGCAAACACTGTCAAATATATGCTCCAACACTGATGTGTAATGCTGTCTGTTCCAAACAAACTTGCTGTGTAACGCTGTCTGTTCTATGGCCAATGTCCAACGAAAAAAAAAAAAATGTCAACAAACGCTGACCTAGTTACTGTATACGCCCGATAGGACAGGTCACGCTGACATCAACTGTAGAGTTGTACCGCTGGTGTTTACGTGTGTCGTAACAGGCCACAAGGAATGGTCTGGTCTCAGTAGCTGACTTCTCAAAAATGTCCACTGTGCAGGTTGACCCAGGAAGCTGGCACACCACTGTAAAGTCTTGCGATGTTTGAAATTGTTTACAATCTCTTGTAATGGGTATAGTGGCCACCGCTGTAAAGACTTGTTTTCATTACTGTAAAGTAGCCTTGGTCACTACTGTAAACGCTTTGTTGTTGTATACCCTTGTATTCTCTCGTATGTATGGGTTGAATGGTAGTGAATGTTTATGTGTACTCGTCTGCCTGACAAAAGTACGTAGTCAACTCAAACCCGGCACAGTGTTGGTCATACAGGTCACCTTGTCCCGGAACGTGATGAGGTCCCGACAAGAATGTAGTACAGACAATGAGTGTAAATAAGAGTGTCAATACGCGAATGCAGAAATGGTTCTATCGAGTTGACAACTTGGTAGCAATGTACTCATACACTCACAGTTAGAAGTCAAGGATTACTGGGACTACTGTGGTCTTTTTATAGTGTTTAATAAGACGCACACTTGGACAGTACATGTATGGTTACAGGAACAAATGTCGACATAAACAGCATAGTGTTGATCAATGGTGTATCATCTTAAGTTAGCATTCATGCTGGATAATATCATAATGGAACGTTCGTAGACAAGCATTCAGAGTTCCATAGCTTATACAAATATACATCAGGTCTTACTGACAAATCATGTCATTTCGTAAATAATGTTCGTGGTGACTCCTAGACAGAACCTCTCTTAGCATAAGTGTAGCTTGTACCCTAGCGGAGATTCCTTCAAATAGCATTCTTCAAATATCTTCTGAGTCAATGCTAAATCACCCATAACAGATCTTTCTTACATAAATGTGATCTCTGGATTATTATCGGGTAGTAAGGGGCATCCCTGTTCTCTGATGAATGATTGACAATAATTCGGATTCCAAGATGGCTTCCTTAACATCGCTCACATAACGGTGAGACGACAAAACTTCTAGAAAGATTCAATTCATAAATATATCAAAGTTTCCACAAATATCAGCACAATCTGTCCTCATGATTGCTGCATAGAAACATTATAACTTGAGATCACAAAACTTTGGACAGCTCGACATGGCGTCCCGCCAGGCTCCATAACCGACGAACACACTCACTTATCTTTTTCCGCTGAGAGTGGAAGAACAAATAATCCAGCCAAGACACACAAAGATAACATGATATAAGACCGAATCGTCTCAAACAGACAAGCAGAAAACCTAGATTCGAACTTTCAACATTCCTGCAAGAACCTTAAGCAAGAACAATCTGTTTCTAGCTATAATGGACATAAAATGATATAGATCCAGATTCCTACGATTGTTCGATATACGGAAACAAAACAGGAACCGATCACTCAAAGAATAAATACACATTTACTATTCTGAGTTCTCTCCCATTAGTTAAAAGTCATAAATTCATAAATAATTTTTTTTTTCAAACAAATAGTTACATTTTTCATTTGTAAGCGTATCGACTGTAATCTGTTCGCCATACAAAAATATGTGCGCAACAGTATTGCTATAATTGATTAAATATTTATTGAATTAATGTCGTCATTGACATACATTGTACAAGTCGACCTCTAGCTGGTACCCTCATGCGTTGGGACTAGAATGGATCAAACTTGAACGTTTATGCATTGGAAGTCTCGAGCATATTTATAATGAAACTCGTTTATCGAAAGTAAGGGATCTACGTTATTGAATACTGGAATCGCCGTCATACGAGTAACGGCTTTATATGGAAGGTGAACCAAAAGTTAGAAGTTCATCCTAGGTTATATTGATCAAGTTAATGATTATAGTATGATATCTAGAAGTCGTATTCTGTTGACAATCTAGATAGGATGGAATATCTATTTAATTGGATTGTATATCCTTGGTTGTACGATGAGGGATTGTCCTTGAAAGGTCAACCGTCTTTGAGAACATTTGTTAAACCAGCAATTCACTATTGTAAGATGAACCTTCAAGATTATGCCGATGTACTTTATGTTGATGAACCATGTACCTGATGGAATCTTACCTACCATTTTATCAGGAAAGAATTTTCGTATATATGCAAGATTTTCGTATCGTCCTTGTCAACGTGATTGTCAAATAAACCGTGGATTGTAACTTTAACCAATCATGAGTTCCAGTGTCCTTCCCTCGACACTGTTGGTGTTGATGTGACAGTTAGGACTTTGACTATTCGTACATTCATATTAAAAGAACATTCGCGTCTGATACACAATAAAATAGCTAACTGTCATCCCTTACACCATTCAAGCGTATGACTAACATTCAAACAAGACAGCTACGAATATGGCAGCTACAGTTGTCCACCAAGCGGACGTTGGGTCGTCCTGGGGATCTGGATCCCTGGCTCTTTGTTTCCCATGGTTGTCGTGGTAGCCGATCTCTCCCATTCTGCAGACATGGCCAAACCATCTTAGTTGGGACTGTTCTACTTGGGTCTGCAGGGGATGGCATTTTAGGCCTTGACGTATTGTCTGGTTGCGGATCATGTTACTTTAACCACCTTCCTCAGATACCTCATTTCTGAGGTTTGGAACTGGCTTTTATGGGTTGTAGTCATTGCCCATGACTCGCATCCATATGTCAAGACTGGGACATAGGTGGAGTGGTATACAGCCATCTTCGTTTTCTTACCAACCTCTCTCTTGCTGAGGAATACTCGATTTATGGCCTGAAAAAGTCTCCCAGCGCGTGCTTCTCGAGTGGCCAACTCTTGTCTGAAGCCTCCCTTTCGGTCTATAATAGCTCCGAGGTATTTAAAGTGGTCGACCTGCTCCAGGACCTCTTCTCCCAGCTTAATCGGATGTACTCTTTCTTCTCGTGTTATCACCATGGATTTTGTTTTAGAGTTGCTTATGACCATCCTTCTCTTCTCCAACTCTTCCTTCTAGACTTGCAGGTTGGATTGGAGATGTTCCTCTGATTTAGCAATCAGGGCAACATCATCAGCAAATGCCAGCTCTAAAATACAGACCTGTCTCATCTTCCAATACACCACTGAATACTTTCTTGTTCTCTCTTTACATGCCTTGATGACATCGACCATGAGGAGTATGAAAAGATAAGGTGACAAGAATCCGCACTGGACTTCATCCAATTGTGGCTCAGCTAGGCATCGGTATCTCTGCTCTAGGATTCTAGAGTAGATTTTACCAGGGACACTGAGAAGGGATAGGCCTCTATGGTTTCCACATTGTCGATTGTCACCCTTTTTGAAAATCGGTGTTTTGATGACAATCTCCCAATCCTTTGGTATGGCCTTGTTGCATCATGCTGCCTGTAGGACCCTTAAGTGCAAGACAATAGGTCGCCTAATGCTCCCATGTACTTAACCATTTCTGGTGTTATACCATCATGCACTGCTGTTTTGCCCATCTTGATTTTCTCCAGTGCTGCCTTCAGTTCTTCCATCTTTATGTCATCTTTACCACCACTGGGTTTCTCTTCTGTGCTAGTGGTAATCATTTCTGATGCTTGACCTTGCTAACCATCAAGGAGTTCTGAGAAATATTCTTTCCATCTTTCCTTTGCTTTCTTCGGGGCAGTAAGCAATTTGCCTTGCTTGTCCTTTATAAATTTGAGAGGGCATTGTTTTTCCTTCCTCGTGTTCTTTAGGGTCTTATAGAACAATTTCTGGTTTTCTTGCGCATCTTTTTCTAGCTTTTCTTCAAATTCTTCCCAGGACTTCTGTTTTGCTGCTAGCACCTTGTTCTTTGCTGCTGCTCTTCTTCTTCTTCCATCCTTAGCCACCAACCGGCAAAGCAGTATGTGGCCAGTACGCCTAGTGGCGTCTTAGGGCAACAACAAATTGATCAATCTATCGCTGTTTCCACCACGCCTAGTGGCGTCTTTGTGGAACAAAAACAGACCAATCAATCTATCATTGTTTCCGTGATCAGATTGGTTGGCAAGCAGGTGATCAGCCCACTGTGCGAAGTTTTTACGGGATGGGGTAAACAGCCCCATGCCCATACCCTCCTTAGTCGCTTTTTACGACATTTGCTGCTGCTCTGAGTATCACATATTCTCCATATTTCTCTATTTGTCCTGCTGTGTTTTTAGCTCCTAAGTATTGTTTCCATGCCATTTTCTTCTCTCTTATATTCGCTTTGACTTCCTCTGTCCACCAAGGTGTTCTCTTTCTCTTGTTCCCAAGTCGGACTTCACCACATGCTTCTGCAGCAGCTGTCTTTATGACGTCATTGATCTTAAGCCAGACGGTTTCCAAGTCATCAGGTTGTTCTTCTGTGTTGCTCACCGTTGCAGCAATAAGCCCGTGATATCTGGTCTTAATTTCTGGCTCTCTCAGCTTGTAGGTCTTTATGCTCATTCGTCCATTTCGTTTACTTTGTTTCTTGCGTGATGTTGGGCAGTTCCTAGGCTGTGCAACTCTTTCAGTTGTTTTTTTTATTGTAAGCAGGTAGTGAGCACTTCCAATCTCTGGCCCCCTCCAGACTCTAGCATCTCGGACATATTTGAATGAGCTTCTCCGAACAATGGCATAGTCGATCACTGACTTCTCATTCTTGGTTGGTTCACATCTAGTGTATGCATGTATGCGCTTATGGGGGAACTTTGTGTTTGTAATGATTAGATTCTGCTCACTGCAGAATCTAAGGAGTCACTTTCCATTGTCAGTGAGAGTATCTTCTACATAACTTCCGATAACTCCATCCCATCTAGCATGGTCATTTCCAATTCTGGCATTGAAATCTCCGAGCATGATAATTTCATCTAGGCAGTCATTTACTGTCTTTTGGAGCAGCTCGATGAATTCCTCCTTGACCTCTGCTCTCGCATCCTCATTTGGCCCATACACTATGACCAGTTTGACTATGGTCTCTCCTTCTATTAGTTTTACAACCATAATGAGCTCCGAGACAAAGTTCCATCACTTGATACTATCTTCTTGGTTTTTGGCCACAATGCAACCCATGCCCCTTTTAGCTCTTTCAGATGTGGGTACACTGCTGCAGAGCAGCGTGTCGCCATCGAGATCCATGATTTCTTGTCCTTATTTCTTCGTTTCCGTTATAGCCAGGATTTCTTGTTTTGCTTTCCTCATCTCTTCCACCAGCTCCTCTTCTTTCCCATCTACATTTCTTGTGTTCCAAGTTCCAAAAGTCGTAGTCCGTAGTCCGTTCCAATTCGTCGCCTTTAGAATCAGTCCAGTTTTCTCTCTTGTATTGCTCGTAATCGTGATTTAAAGCAAACAGGTGATTGGCCTGTTGTGCCTTTGCATGGTGGAGGGGCTGCCTCGTTACGGCCTCCATGCAGGCCGCCCTCCTCCTTTTTCAGCCGGGCTTGGGACCGGCCTAGGCAGAGTTCGATTCATAATTGCATGTGTTCATTCATTATTTTCACTGTAATTGCCATTTTAAATTCATACAGTCATTACCCACATCAAATGCTGACCCATGTAGTCTTGTCTCATGCTACCTGTTCAATGTTTTCTCGCCTTCTGTATTTCTTTCAAGTCTACATGTAATTCCCCTCTCTATGTATTTCCTGATCTTCCTCTAAGTCGTATTCCCCTCTCTATGTATTTCCTGATCTACTTCTATTTTTCTCTTCATTATCTTTTAGCTCCCCAAGGAGCATCGGCTTTCAACAATCGTCTGCCACGTCTTTCTGTCCCGTGACATCAGCTTAACGTCTTTCCGGGTCTTCTTCAGGTGTTTCTTGTCTGTCACCAGTTGTCTTCTCCATGGTCTACCTCTTCCTTTCTTACCCTGGGATCCCAGTACAAGGACTGCACAGTAACGCTAGCAACATGTTTTCTCATTGTGTGTCCTATCCAACTGTAGAATTGGCAACTGGAATGTTTGTACTTTAAATGAACAAGGGAACAGCGCACAGGTGGCAGTAGAAATGTAGAATTACATTCTGTTTCTCTAACACTTGCAATAATTGTAGCCTTTTAAAACTTAAATAAATCTGCTTTTCACACTGTATTATTTACTTCAGTTGTATCACACCCTTTTGTGTCAATGCATACTATTTTTTTTCCTAGCACTTTTGGCAGCAGTGGAAATAAAGGCCCAGAATTTCACTATTGCCGTAGTGGGAGTTACCAACGCCGTGGACCAGGATGAGTTAGATGCCGTAGCATCAGACCCTGCTTATGTTGTGAATGTGAACAACTACAAATTCCTGGATTACTTTGCAAGCTCCATCTCGGACATAGCTTGTAACAACAGTAAGTAATTGTAGCCCCTTCAGTCGTAAATGTCTATGGGAATGCGCCCCTGAGGAGATAGACCTCAGCTGCTTTTTTGTTCCTGGTGTTCCTTTTGGCGTTTTCTTTTATCTTCTGCTTGTTGTTAGAGCTTCTGTTTGCTGAATCTGAGGTGGCGCTGTGCTGAGCATCCCTATGTGGTGCGATCGGCAGCTTCATCCGCCCAGGTTGCTGGAGTTATGTCCAGTGCTTTTATGTCTCTCTTGTACACATCTTTGAGCCTCAGCTGCGCTGACCTTGCGGTTATTTTGTCATCCGGCAGTTGTCTGTAGAAAAAATCTGTGATGAAACAATAATAAACTAGTGCAACAAATTTACAGGGACACTTTTTTTACAGATTAGAAGAGTATAAATTATATTACAGCTTTATATATATATATGTGAAAGGGTGGGCGAGAATGATGATGATGATGATGATATTGTGATATGTGATCACTCTCTTTTCACACTCGCACCGACCCGAACAACAATAAAACTCTGATTCTTGAGGCAGGGGCTGTATTTATTTTTACAACCTATTCAGTGACTAAGAGCACACTGAAGCAAACATTAAACAAATAAACAAACAATCCATACACCAAACAAACAAACACCCAGCTAGTGCTCAGTTCCTAATCCTGAAACGCAAACAAAGCACGGGCTAGTTAAAATCATAGTTGAATAACGATACTCTCACCTGCCAAACAGTCCTTCCACGCCACCTGACACTCTCAACTATCACAGACTCACACACTAATTCATGTCGTCCAATGCGACTAGTAAGGTGTTGTGCATGAGGCTGGCAATCTCACCGTGTAACATCGGTTGCCACCAAAACCACTACTGCAAGAGCACACACTCAGCTATCCCACACACACACACACACACACACTCATGCATGTCGTCCAATGAGACTAGTACGGTGTTGTGCATGAGGCTGGCAATCTCACCATGTAACACAGATTGCTACCGAAACCACTACTGCAAGGGCATACTCAACTATCACACACGCATACTCATGCATGTCGTCAATGAGACTAGTATGGTGTTGTGCATGAGGCTGGCAATCTCACCATGTAACACAGATTGCTACCGAAACCACTACTGCACGAGCATATGAATACTTCATGCGGAGGAAAACCACACTGGTGGCCCCATGCTCCCTCAGGAGCGGAGAAGCGAAATATATATCTCCAAGTGAGCCCACGTGCTCACAAACCATTCTTCACATAACAATAATTAAACAATAATAAAATGGACATAAAATAATATTCAACTATCTGTACAACAAATACTCTCAATAATAAGAATAAACCACCACCCCGCAACTGATCCATCTCAACACTTGTTCCTGCACTCTGAACATGTCGTAAGTGACGACTGGTGCGCCTGGCCACAAGCGTGTCGTATATGACCCCTGATGAGATTGGGAACTCGTCACATGAAACACATTGTTACAGAAACAACCCTCGTAATAGCATAGAAATGCTTCTTGTGGGCCTGTAATGGACACCAGCTGCATTGGTGTTTCCATACTCCGCCGGGAGCAACCAGAGAAACACATGTCTCAACAAAGGAGTGGCCTCGCGCTCTCCAGAAGTCTAAATACATATCCTCACCTCATTCAAAGTAACCCACTAAAGATATACAGTAGAAATATCAATAATCGTGAAATTCACTCAATTACTCTTACATTAAAGAACAAAATAAAATTATTCTTAACTTTAACAACTAGAACTAAAGTCATCACCACGTGGCCGCCATCTTGCTATTTTGCTAACAAGTCAGTATTATCTAAATTCAAGTGAAATAGTTTCACACTATATTTGCCTTTCTGATGAATGGAATAATCGCTCTTAAACTTTCACATCTATCTATCTATTTATTTCATTAACCATTAAAACAGACACGCTCAATATAATTTCAGAATTATAGAACCCTAATGCTATTCTAAATTAACTCACGTGCTCAAGGCATTTACAGATTGAGTCTGGTGTCTAACTTCGTTTCTCTCTCGTCTGGGCTGCTTTTGCAAAATAGGCCCGTTCGCCGCCCGCTGTCTCTTTTATAAGCCCAGGTCGAATCTCTCAATTTACTGCGCGGCGCGTAGTAATTGCGCCACGCAAATAACACTCGCGATATTTGCTTTATTAGGCACGAAAACACAGATATGGCCCACAATTATCAAATATAACGCATCACAAATAATTCTTAGGCTTTATTATGGCCTAAACTAATATATCTTCATGAAGACTTTTCACATCCCAGAGTGCTGCGCGCACATCGAAAATATATGGGCGATAAATATGCCTTGAACCTGAAGGGGGAAGCCGGGGTGTCTTTACGTGAAGGGGAAAGCCGGGTGTCTTTCCGTGAAGGGGGAAGCCGGGTGTCTTTCCGGCCCCATCACATATCTCCCTCCTGATTTTTTTGTCGTCCCGACAACATCACTACCTTTGGCGCTTCAATTAAAATCTCTCAGATCGTTGGTGCTGCGCAGGACTCATTCTGAGCGTCGATGCTTTGGGCTGGGCTTCTGGAATAGGTGCAACCCGGCTGGGGACTCTCTTGGTCGTCATGTCCCCAGTTGTACGTTGTCCGGCTGTCAGCCGCTGTGGTCTAGAAGACTCGCTCACCTGTGCCGTGTCGCTGCCTGCCCGTGACATCTGCCTGTCAGTGCATGCAGCTGTCGACTTTGTAGGGAGATCGCTCTTGACGTGTTTTCCACTCATTTTGTGTGGACGGTGGATTACGTTACCCACAATCTGCTTTTGATGAGTCTCCTCTGCTAAAACTTGATTTGCACTCCCTCCTATCTGCTTAGGACGGGTTTCATCCTGTCGACGACGCCAATTGTGAAAGGGTGGGCGAGAATGATGATGATGATGATATTGTGATATGTGATCACTCTCTTTTCACACTCGCACCGACCCGAACAACAATAAAACTCTGATTCTTGAGGCAGGGGCTGTATTTATTTTTACAACCCATTCAGTAATTAAGAGCACACTGAAGCAAACATTAAACAAATAAACCAACAAACAAAACACCAAACAAACACACAACAGTGCTCGATTGCTAATGTGCTCAAGGCATTTACACATTGAGTCTGGTGTCTAACTTCGTGTCTCTCTCGTCACAGCGGCTTTTGGAAAATAGGCCCGTTCGCCGCCCGCTATCTCTTTTATAAGCCCAGGTCGAATCTCTCAATTTACTGCGCGGCGCGTAGTAATTGCGCCACGCAAATAACACTCCCGATGTTTGCTTTATTGGGCACGAAAACACAGATATGGCCCACAATTATCAAATATAACGCATCACAAATAATTCTTAGGCTTTATTATGGCCTAAACTAATATATCTTCATGAAGACTTTTCACATCCCAGAGTGCTGCGCTCACATCGAAAATATATGGGCGATAAATATGCCTTGAACCTGAAGGGGGAAGCCGGGGTGTCTTTACGTGAAGGGGGAAGCCGGGTGTCTGTCCGTGAAGGGGGAAGCCGGGTGTCTTTCCGGCCCCATCACACATATATATATATATAGCTAAAATGTGACAAATATTGATATGACTGTCAAATGTCACAAGTGTACATATGTCACCTTCATATATTTTTATCTCCTAAATCATGGGTTGGTGGCAACCTGTAGATCCCAAAGCATTAATTGGTATCTCTAGGTGACCAGGTGGGTCATGGGTGAATTTTTAAGTTATATACATTTTGCACAAGCTCTCTCCCACCGGCACTTAATAGCGCAGTATCCCCATAATTAAAGGTTATTTCATCACATTTCCAGTGAAAAACCCACAAGTTAGCTTAATGAACTCACTTTATTCATAAACTGTATAAGATAGAACGTGATTCTTTCTTTGAAGTCAAGATAATGTTCAGTAAAATACATAGTTTTAATTTTCCACCACTCTGATGATGGGACTGCACGAAGTAGATCAAGCGGCAGAGATAAAAGTTAGTTATAGGCTGGATTTATTCAAAATTTTAGCTACTCTGAAAGCTTAACACAGACATGGATATATCAAGGTTGCTCATTAGAGAGTTCGTTGATTTTAGAGTAGATCCCTACACATCATGGATTACCTACCCCTTCCTCAAATGTATCTGTTGTGTGAATGTGACAAAAATAGACAGGACAAGAACTTCATTTTCTTTGTTTCCTTACAATCAGTGCAACTAGCAGTGTGTATGTATACATAAATATATACATATATCATTGAAGCACATACGAACAATTTGAATGGTTCCTCCAAAGAAAAAATGTTGGGAAACTGCATTAGAGACTTAAAATCTTTTCTCAAGGCTTTTTGTTTTTTGTTCTTTATGTGTGAGTTTCACGTCAGATAACTGCACTCGCTGTTGTTTGTTTATTGGACCGCTTCTCTCCCCTTGTAGTTTTTCTGTTGCCTTGACAGTTATTTATTAGAGGATTCTGTTAAAATAGTGTTGTGCTGTCATTAGATCATAGGTAATTTATAGCTGATAACATTGTTTGAATTAAGTTTTCGATAATAAAATAGGGACAATGAAATGTCAATAAGGCACTTGGGAAGGGGGGACAAGCAAATGGTTGATTAGACCATTTTCTGATAATGAATAATACAGGTCCATATCGTTGAATCCAAAAACCGAAATATTCTGACCGTGTTTTGGCCGACTTTTTGGCTGCTTTTGGGTGTGATTTTCGCATACATTTTGGATGAATTTGGGCTACTTTAGGCAATATCTGGGAACGAAAAGAAAATTTGATTTATGAAACATAGTCGTCCCTGATCCTTTCAGTTTCATGAAAACGGACCTGTATTCTGGCTCTTAATATGCCAAAATCAATTATCAATAAGCAGACATAGTGTGAGTTTGAAAACTGTATAATTATGCAGTTTTTAGTGAAGAAAACCATTACTTTCTCAGAACCTTATTTTAAGTTACAAATTTTATTCTAACGCATTAATTTATTCATCATTCATTATGAGATTTGACACAGGTACTTTTCGTTGCATTTTGACACTTATTTGTCACAATAAATTTCTGATATCTTATCAAAGTGTTGATCTGTAGCAAATAATGTTGTAAAATTGTTGTCAAAATTTGTTAATATTTTTTTAGATCCTAAATGTAAAGGTCTGTAGGTTCTTTTAAATCTCATCTGATAACAGTTTTAAAATACATCGATAAGCTTCCAATTCAAGTTTAGTGCTTATAACTAAAAAAATATATAAAATTTTATAAAATTGAAATATAATAGTAAAATCCAAGATGGTCAATGTTTTCAAGACAACCAATAGTATAATTACAATTTTTGTAAGTTACGTTTGTGCATTTTAATTTAAATTCAGCAATTATTCACAAGACAGCATTTTACTGTAGCTCTCTCCCCATTCCCATTAATGACTTTACACTATTGGTATCATTAATAATTCATTCAGACTACTTTTCCATAGACGACATACAGTTACAGTGGATGGCTAATTTGTATTTTATTGGTTATTCACAGCATCCATTTAAAACACATGATGGACATTTGGACAGGAAATCCGAGGACTGAATGCTTCCAGTTATTTGAGCTGATGTGAAAATATTTCAGTGATTTCATTATTTCCTCTTAGGACAGAATTTTAACTGTGAAATTTAGAAGTAAGACAATAATTATGAAATAAAATGAGTAACTATATGGTGTGTCCATTGTGTTTGCTTCTGTTGATGTAGTTCCTGTTATGGCAAGGCTGCTATTTGTGTCTTTTCTGTATTTATCTTTAAATTCATTTACTGAACTAGTATTATTTACTTCTGCTAAATGTAAGAGGAATAAGCAACAGGGAATCCCAATATTTGAATATTTACAGGTGTATAAGCCACCTGTATCTGTAGAAACGGTAGAGAAATTTTAAGAAACAAAGATTGACCTAGAATGAAGTAGCGACCACTCTGCAAGGCGTACAAGGAAAAGTGCAGCCTAGTGGAGAGAGAAAAAAACAACTCAACTGTTACGATCCTAAATGTGAACAAACTACCCACAATGGCAGTGCAATCGTACTATGAATCTAGAGTTCTCAGGATTAAAGTGATGAGATTGGCTCAGTATTGGACAACCGATTACAACTCAGACAGCAGAATTTAACACTCAGTGTTAGAAGACAGTAGCAGTTTACGTAGCTGTCCTTTTCAGGCCGTTTCATTTAAGGTGATTGTTCTTGTTTCTGATAGGACAACAAATAGAACTTTAGCTGCTGTCACATTTTAGAGCCAGAGATTTAGAGAGCCTTCGTGTAACAGCAAATTCTATCTAGAGGGACTGTATAATACAAACCGGGAGTCGCATCGAGACTCTTCAGCAATTCTTAGTAGTTGGATTGCAAAGTTACAGTTACTTCCAGCTGACAGACAACCGTTGAGAAACGGTCATGTAACTAAGTAGACCGACAGTAGGCACCTAACTGCATCTAATGTTTTACCTAATTACAGCAGGCATGGAGGCATATCTTATATGACCAACAGCTAAGCACAATGTTGTAGTATTCAGGTATGGAAGTGAACCTATGTATGTGAGGCAAATTACACCCTTATGGACTCTTGAAATCATCCACACACTTCCCTCTGATGTTTGGTGAACCATGTCAAGAACACAGCATTGCACACTAAGCTTGGACAAGTCACTTGTGCCCCAGAAGTAACTCTGGCTTTTACCTGGTTGGCTGCATGCAAGAAGACGTTACTGTTGACTCATGATAGGCAGATGGAGCTGAGAAGTGGCTCTGTGTAGGACTTGACAAGTTCTTGTGGCAGCCCAGAACCAGAGCACAGTATGTTAGCTTTGCATAATTTGAGGGCGCCCTTGGATGCGCTTCTTCCTCAAGGCATGGGACCAAATGTGGTGATCCTTTAAATGCAAACCAGTCTGTAGAGACTGGAACTCATGACTTCAACTCAACACGTTTAGGACTGGCAAGAAAATCCACAGAAAAAGCCTAGATCTTCAGTGTAGATATTACTAAGGAGTCTTCAACCTGGTACTGGTTGCTTTAGATCGAGACGCTTTATTGCCGTAATTAAACAACAACAACGACCACGCAATTGCAGCAATAAACATGCAATAGAAATTCCTGAAATTGGATCCAGGTCACCCAACAGCAAAGAACTCCTAAGATAGCCATGTGTTGTAACACGGTCACTTAACGTATTGCAGTGATGTCGTTCGGTCTGCAGTGACTATTGCTTCTCATACTTTTATAATATCTAGTTCCTCTTTCTTTTTTTTTCTTTCTTTTGGGCTTTCTTTCTTTCTTTCTTTCAGTCTCTCTGTTTCTTTCTTTCTTTATGTCTGTCTGTCATTCTTACTTTTTTTCTGACCAGTGACTGACATGTGACCATTATCGTTATTTGTTTACACCTGACAGGCTTCGTGTTTTCTTCATTTTTTTATTTTGGTGTTCACCCAGACTTTACTGGAAAATATAACTGCACGTGAAGAGCAAGTAATTTGCCTTAAAAAATATTTTTTTTATGGTTATAGGTTATTACTCTATGACAGTCTCTCTCAATCTTTTTATCATGGATGAATCCTTGAAATCATTTTTAAAGCCCAAGGATCCCCTGCATAAGAGTAATTATATCTACAGTTTACCGTATGTTAGTAAGATTAGTTAGTAGTAAATATAATAAAGCAAAATATAATTGTTAGTTTTTTTTTTTTTTTTTTTTTTTTTTTTTTTTCTTACGCCCGCTAATACTCGAGGCGAAATCTCAGGTTATCATTTATGTCTAACCTGACATTGATTTTACGTGAGTATCCCTTTATTTCTTGTACAGAGACAGGTGTCCCTCGCCATTCAGGCAAATACTCGCCGATTTCGGAGGTACCCATTGCAGCTGGGTCGGCTCAGGAGCCGCCAGTCCCTGGTCGACGACACTCCTTCAAATGTCCTCGCCAGGTCTCGAGTTAATCCAGTCCAAATCCCGGTCGACGAAAAATCCTCAAATGCCGTCGCCCGGGTTTGATCCTGTATCACCCGGTCGCCAGAGCGGTGTTGTAACCACTACGCTAGCGCGGCTCCCACCCTAATTGTTAGTGTTCTTTTGAGTAGATAATGACTTTCTATGGATCAGTTTATTTGGCAAACATTTTAGCCTACGTTTCTCTATGGTTTTCCCCTCCCACAAATAATATATGCTCTAATGCAAGTCAGAGTGTAGGCAGAAAAACATTCAGTTTGTGCTTTTTAATGTCATGCTTGATTTTTTTTTCCCTGATCCAAGTAGGCCTAAAAGTCTTATCACAAATTTCTACTCAACAAGATGCTAATAAAGTGTGGTGTGTGAAAGAGCTGTTTTCTTCCCTATTTAAAACTAAAAATTTAGCCAAACCTTCTTTAAAAAAAAAAACACACAACAACAACAACAAAAAACAAACAAACAAACAGGTAGTTGAGCCTAGCTAACCTTTCTAGAAATTAATCTCTTTTTTTCTCCTTCATTAATTTTAAAATCTCATCAGGCAGGCTTCAAAATTTATGTTATATAACTGGCTTAAGCCAAAAGGGATTTAACTATTCTAAGGTAGGCACAGTAATCTTAATTTAAATAAAGGATGTAAATTGATTTTAATTAATGCTGTTGTAAAGTTAAGCTACTAAATTTCATAGGCCAAAGCTATATGAGCAAAAATATAGCTTAAGACACAGTTTCATTCAAGACAATTGTAACTGCATTTACCAGACCACAAAGTTTTTATATTTAAAATTACGCTCTAAAATAACCGATGGATCTTATGTCTAAGTTGAACGGAGCGTATGTCATCAAAATGAGGCAAAATTCCTATTTTAATAAAATACGCAAGGCTTTGAAAAAACATGTTTATTTAACAATTGTTTTTTTCAATCACGACCTATCGCGGAACCTCTAGAGACCTCTTGCAGAACCCCAGTTGAGAAACCCTGCTGTGTGGTGTTCTAAAGTTAT
Organism: Oreohelix idahoensis; assembly: GCA_024509875.1. Classification (NCBI taxonomy): domain Eukaryota; kingdom Metazoa; phylum Mollusca; class Gastropoda; order Stylommatophora; family Oreohelicidae; genus Oreohelix; species Oreohelix idahoensis. Next base: position 47,374 of record JAMPIV010005912.1, read on the forward strand.
GTACAACAACAAGAAGTTAAACTTAAATACAATGTGTATATAAATATACCTTAAGCACTGGTGCAAAAAAAAGGCTGTCAGTGGCGACAGGACGATTCACAACAACTTCAGAGCAGAGGCGGAGGCCTTGAAAAGTGCAGCAGAGGTTATATTGACAGAAGAAACGGCAGAGAGACAAGTTGCTTTCTTTATTGATGAACAGTCAGTAATTGCAACGTTGAAAAGCCAAAATAATACAGACCTGGATGATCTCAGAGTAGTGCTCCACAAACTTTGTCAACTATTCAAAAGTGTTGTGATCCAATGGATCCCATCTCATTGTAACATCGCCGGCAATGAAGAGGCTGACAGAATGGCAAAAGAAGGTTCACATCTACCTCAGCCTGATGCAAGCATAACTTTTGACGAGGCAAAGAGTTTTATCAGAATCAGATACAGAAATAAATGGAATGTAGAACATCCAGGACACACACAGAATGATGCCTACTACCAGCTCCACAGAAGAGAACAAGTGGTAATCTTCAGACTCCGCACTGGCCACAACAGATTGAGATAACATCTATTCAACAAGCTAAAGATAGGAACTACCGATCAGTGTAACTGTGGCACTGATAAAATGACTGCTGAACATCTGCTTCAAAGTTGCCCCTTATATGTGGTACAGAGAAAGTGCATATGGCCGACGCCAGCTCCTTTTGTGGAAAAGCTTTACGGGGATTCAAATAGCCTCAAACTGACTACTGCTTTCTTTGAGAACATTCAAGTGGACGTCTGAGAGTGTACGAAGAAGAAGAAGAAGAAATACAATGTCAAAGCTACTGCGCTTAAAAGTATAGAAGTTGTCATAAATGTTACTTTAACAAGGAATACACTTTTTTAATTTGCTGCTCGCCCAGAGCTGGAAATGCCACCGTGAAAGTGAGGGAAAAAAAGCAGGCAAACATCATGATGATCCAATAAGTTATCACGTAGCAGCAGCAATGTTGCCTTTGTTTCTTAAGCTAACTGTAAGGTTGATACGTACTGGCGTGAGTCGTACGATAGATCTGAAAGATAGTTTTCTGTCTCCTGAAACTAGATGTAAGGTTTAGACTTTTAAAGTGAACAGTACGAATTATCAAATAAGTTATCATCCAGCAGCAGAAAGTTGTCTTTTTTTCTGGAATTAGATGTAAGGTTGAGACACTGGAGGTGAATAATACGATATATCCAATAACTTAAAATACAGCAGCATAAAGTTTTTTTTTTTTTTTCTGAAGTTGGATGTAAGGTTGAGACTGGAAGTGAAAAGTGTGATACATCCAATAAGTCATCAGTCATCAGCAGCAGAGTTGCCTTCTTCTGGACCTAGATGTAAGGTTGAGACTATTGAAGTGAGTAGAATAATATATGTCTTGAAAGTTAGCAGTCAACAGCTGAAAATTGCCTTTCTTTCCGCAACTATTATTGTAGAAGAAGACAACTGGAGAATAATGTAAGAAAATAAAGAAATAATTTTTTTTTTCCTTTAGCGCAGCAGAATGCATAAGGTGAATGCCTGGGAAACATCTAGGGGAGGCCTTCGTTAGGCAGGAAGGATAAAAGCAAATAAAAACGTCATAGACTGGAATTGATTCATCAATGAAGAGTTGGCTACTTGAAGACCGGCAACTGGGAGACTTTCTTCAGGCTATACGTCGAGGATTCCTCAGTAAAAGAGAAATTGACAAGAAGACGAAGATAGCTATTTACCGCTCTACTTATGTTCCAGTCTTGACATATGGATGCGAGTCGTAGCCAGTGACTGCAACCCATCACTGTCCGATCCATATCTAAGGAATGAAGTACCTGAGGAAAGTGGTTGAAGTAACAAGAAGACGATACGTAGGGCCTAAAAACCCAGCCCCTGCTTACCCACGTGGAACAGTCACAATTACGATGGTTTGGCCATGTATGCAAAATGGAAGAAGATCAGATACCACGAAACATATTAGAAACTAAGAGCCAGAATGACCCAAAGTTCGCTGGGAGGATAACATTAGACAAGCCCTGATGGGCTGAGGACTAGATTGGAGCCAGACTAGGAGAAAGACAGCCGATAGGATAGTATGGCATTCCCTCTGGCAAATGTCTACATCCCAGTGTAGAAGATAACAATTAAATAAGTAGTAAGTAATCAACAACAACAACAAAAAATTACATGCTACATGATACTGCTGACTGCAAAATAATAAATACGTTCAAACAATACAGACATCATAAAACAACAAACATACTTAATATTTCATGAGCAGCCTACATTTCTTAGTAATGTCCTGAACCAGCCGCCAGCAAACAGCAAACGCGATATTTTAAACGTCATAGCTGGTCCAACGAACGTCCATCAGATACATAATAGTGTCCCACCAACTGAGTCCAACAATCTGAAATCCATACTTTGAGACATTTCTCACTTCAACCGTGTATCTTGTGTTAAACTTATGATCAACTTCAAGGGCTGCAATGTTCAAGCTCACCAGTGGAGGTTTTTCATACGGGACCCTGAATTGAATGTCTTGTACATATTCTTTATCCGTCACAATTTGTCTCCAGTCGAAGGATGCACCTAAAGACGTAATACCCTGTTCAACGTGTGGTGACTTATGTGTCTCTAAAGTGGTTTTCAAACTACTAATTGTTGTGTTTAATTCTGAAATTGTTTTTACCTGCTTTTGGTTGTTTTTTTCTAAAGCGATAATACGTTATACTAAATCTAAAATAGAAGGAACTCTAAAAGCCACGCTGGTGTAACTCGTCTCACCGAGCTTGTTCACATGAGTATAGTTTGTTTCACAGCTGTCACGGCCTGATTGTTCAAATCCAGGTGTTAGCCAGGTGACTTCTAGGTATTTTAGATTATCTACCTGGCCTTCCGTTAAATTCCCTGTCACTGTCGCATTTGATCCGGCGGGACCTGCCACGGCTGATTGTCCATAAACAATTCTGGCTACCTCCCTGCGGCTTTCCTCTGGCATTTGAATGAAAAAATTAAATATATACCACAGTTCAATTAGTCAGTCTGTCTACCTAGCTTCCAACCTACCTAACACCTACCCATCCACCCATCGATTAATCTATCTGTCCGTCCGTCCATCTATCATTCTGTCTGTTTGTGTAAATCTGTCCGTCTGTCTACCTGCCAGTCCGTTTTTCTGTCTATCTATGTGTCTGTCTAAATTAGTATATGTATGTGCGTTTCTGCTGAATAATTAGTCTACATATACAACTGCTTACAAGGTTGTCTATCATCCTATATATTTGCCTGTCTGTTTGACTGCATCTAAGTCTAATTATTTTTCTATGGGTCTTTCTACATGTCTGTCTGTCTCCTTTTTTTTTTATCGATCTGTTTCTTTTACAAGACTATCTTTCAGTTGTTCTACTTAGCTCTGTCATTGTACCTTAACTCCTGTTAGTTTATCTAATAGTTTTCTTGTAGATCAGTTTTTTATTTATTTATTTGTTCTAATGACGATAAAGTCCACAAAGTCTATAATACAAGTAAAACTTGTAGTTCTGACTGCGCTTGTACCGTCAGTGATTTCCTTTGAAAATGTGTCAAGATTAGAAATAATATTTACAGCGTATTAGCAACATGCATTTAAAAAAAACAATGATGTATGCAATCTTGAGTGTGCCCTGGGAACTAGTGCCCGTGGGTCTACAGGGAATGGAAGAGAATAAGGTTACTGCTTTCTTAGGCGTCTTATAAGAGGTGACTAAAATAAGGCTGTGCATGTGCCTGGCATGCACTAATTGCTACAGAAACTACTTCTACACGAGCTCGGAGTTTGATGAAGGCTTCCCGCAAAGGGGCCAGCTGTATTGGTGACTCCATGCTCCATACGGAGCAAAAAGAAAATGAATGGATTAACTCGTCTGTGTCGTTCACCTCTAGTTTACTGAACTAATCAATTCATAAAAGCAAAACCGAATGGATTAACTCTTGTCTGTGTCGGTCAAGACTGGAAGATACATTTTCCTTAAGCTACTCAAACACGATAGTCAGCTTTTTAATTTCGTTAATTCAAAGATCTCCAAAAGCACAACATTTGTTTTGCAGTGATCACAATGTGCAACAGGTTATACAAAATGGTGACCTTCTGGTATATTCTTTCTGGAGGCTGCAGCGATCTAAATGCCAGCCACCCATGTCTAAATGAATAAAACACAGTTGTCTTTAGCGAGGACTACGATCTCATCAATTGGTTATTGTGGGAATATATGGTTATCCACTTTGAATACTGAGATCACTGCTTCGTTTTGGTGTGCTGCCTATAACACAATGTAAAGATTTTCATGAAGATCTTGATTTTACTGTTGATTTCTTCTGCTAACGATTTATCTAATTCATGAACCTAAACTTCAGTAATTGTTGTAAAACATTTGGAAAAGTCGCGAGGTCAATTATAAGTTCATTTCATCTTAAATTTGGTAGTCATTACTTACAATAGCAATGGTTCCCAAAGGGTGTGGCGGGCCACATCGGCTCGACGTGAGAGGATGACAGGAGTTGTGAGAAGATTGAAAGGCAATCAAGGATTTAGAATCATTTAAAAACAATCATGTGCCAAAAAGAAATATGAAAGTCATTTTCTTATTTATTTTGTTAAAATATATGGAAAATATATGTAGAGAAATCCGCAGCATTTTCCAAAAGTTTCGAGATCGTATTTAGGAATATAATTTATGTTATTTCAAACAGACTTTAATAATAACAAAAAAAATGTATTTAAAAATAATGTAAATTATGAATAGGAGTTTACTGCTAGGTGAATTTTGGTTTTAAAGGTATTTCTTTTAAATAAAAAAATGTCGTGTGGCGTTAGCTAATTTTCATTTCGAAAGTGTAGCCTAGAGAAAAAAGCTTTGGCAACCACAGTACTAAAGTAAAGATACTTGTTACCTCGTTATGTTGTGAAAGTTTCCCATACAGTATATTGTGAGTGAAACTGCAAGTTACTGACCTGGCTTCTTCTTGACCATGATCTGCTTAGGTTGTTTCTGCTAACAACTGGAAGTATTGGAGCGCTCTAAAACTGTTCTTCACCCGTGTGTTACCGGGGCCCGAAAGGGGAGCAAAGAATAGTAACACTGTCCCCTGCCAAGCACGTCGTAGAAGGCGACTAAGGAGGGTTGGGCATGGGGCCGGTTACCACATTCTGTAAAAAATTTAAACCACAAAAACTTCAACAAATATGGACAAGTCAAATAAAGGAAATAAAACACAGCCATCCAAGACAGGGGAAGGTCCTCTCGCGGGGAGGCGTATGACGCAACACAGAGAAAGCCGAAAGGAGTCTGTGTTGCTGACTAACCTTCTCTCTTCTAGGAGAACTTCCAGATTTGGCACCTGGAATGTTCGGACATTAAACGAACAAGGGAAAGTGGCGCAAGTAGCAGCAGAAATGAGGGAATACAAAATCGAGGTTCTAGGAATGTGTGAAACAAAGTGGAAGGGGGTAGACAGGAAGAAACTCATCACAGGTGAATTGGTGCTGTCCTCAAGACATGAAGACGAAAGTTCACACCACAGTGAAGGGGTAGCTCTTATGTTATCTAAAGAAGCACAGAAAGCACTCATTGAATGGGAAGCTATTGGACCCAGAATAATAACAGCTACCTTCAAAACAGCTAAAAAGAAAATTCATGTCAATGTCATCCAATGTTATGCACCAACTAATGACAAAGAAGAGTCTGTGAAAGAAGCATTTTATAATAAACTACAGGAAATTATGGATAAAGTTAAAAGAAGAGACATTATAATTTTGATGGGTGACATGAATGCAAAGATAGGTGCAGTCAACACCGGATTTGAAGAAGTCATGGGAAAACACGGGCTAGGAATAATGAATGAAAATGGGGAAATATTCGCAAACTTCTGTGCTTCAAACCAACTGGCTATAGGAGGAAGCATGTTTCCACATAAGAGAATACACAAGGCAACATGGATATCACCAGACCATAGAACAGAAAATCAGATTGATCATGTATGCATAAACAAGAAGTTTAGATCATCATTGCAGGATGTAAAGGTATATAGAGGAGCAGATGTGGCATCAGATCACCATCTTCTGATAGCCAAAGTAAAAATGAAACTCAAGAGATATGCAACAACGCAAAATTATAGACAACAGTTTAATGTAGGTCAGCTAAGAAATCAAGAAACAAGAGACAAATTTGTGGTCACAGTATCCAACAAATTCCAAATGCTCCAACAGCTGGAAGATATAGAGAATACAGAAGACTATTGGCAGCAGGTCAAAACGGTATGGAATGAGACATGTGAAGAAATACTAGGGAAAAGGGAACGACAACAAAAAGCATGGATAACAACAGAAACCATCAATAAGATAAAAGACAGAAAAACAAGAAAGCAGATTTAAACACAAGCAAAACCAGAAGTTCCAAAGCCAAGGCTCAAGAAGTGTACACAGAAGCAAACAAAGAAGTAAAAAGAAGTATCAAAAGAGACAAGAGGAAGTATATTGAGGAGTTGGCAAGAGAGGCAGAAGATGCTGCAGCCAAAGGAAATATGAGAGAACTGTATAACAGCACAAAGAAGCTAACAGGGAAATACAAGCAAACAAGTTGCCTCATAAAAGACAAGAATGGGAAACTGCTCAGCAATATACAAGAGCAAATGAAGAGGTGGACAGAATATTTTGGGGACCTCCTCAATAGAATAGACCAGCTCCACAAAACCCGCCGGACATCCAGCCAGCAGAAGAAGAGCTACAAATTAATGGTGAAAGACCAACGAAGGAAGAAATAAAGAAAGCCATAAAGCTTCTAAGAGATGGAAAAGCAGCTGGACCTGATGGCATTCCAGCAGAGGCCATCAAAGCAGATATCAACACGGCTACAGAGATGTTATATAAATTACTTGGTAAAGTCTGGGAAAATGAAGAGATACCAGCAGAATGGAAGGAAGGATATCTGGTTAAGTTGCCTAAGAAGGGAAATTTACAAGAGTGCACAAATTATAGAGGAATAATGTTACTATCAGTGCCAGGAAAAGTATTAAACAGGATTATCCTTGAGAGATTAAAAGAGTCCATAGACAAGAAACTGAGAGATGAACAAGCAGGTTTTCGACAAAACAGATCATGTGCTGACCAGATAGCCACTTTGAGAATAATAGTTGAACAAAGTCTGGAATGGAATTCACCGCTATACATCGGATTTGTGGACTACGAAAAGGCATTTGACAGTGTAGACAGAGAATCACTTTGGAAATTGATGAGGCATTATGGAATTCCCCTGAAGATCATTAATTTAATAAAGAAAACATATGAAGACATGATATGCAGAGTTCTTCACGAAGGGCAGCTTACAGAACCGTTTGGGATAAGAACAGGAGTGCGACAGGGATGCCTCTTGTCTCCATTTCTTTTCTTACTAGCAATAGACTGGGTTATGAGATCATCGACAACACACAACAGAAATGGAATCCAGTGGACTCTGACTAAGCAGTTGGATGATCTGGATTTTGCTGATGACTTGGCTCTTCTGTCCCATAACCGTAACCAGATGCAGGACAAATTAAAAACACTCGATGAGAGGTCACAGCAATTGGGTCTGAAAATACACAGGGAAAAGACAAAAATAATGAGAATAAATGCAGGTAATGATAACAGGGTTGAACTTGAAGAAACACCAATACAAGATGTAGAATCATACACATATCTTGGCAGTAATATAGACAAAGTTGGAGGGACAGACAGTGATATCAAAATAAGAATACAAAAGGCAAGAGGAGCTTTCATTGCATTAGGAAATATATGGAGATCAAGAGAAATCGGATCCAACACGAAAATAAAAATCTTCAATTCAAATGTGAAGTCAGTCCTATTGTATGGCTCTGAGACATGGAGAACAACAAAGACAACAACCAAAAAGCTACAGACTTTCATAAATGGGTGCTTGCGTAGAATAGAGGGATTAAAATGGTATGACAAAATTACCAACGTGGAACTGATGACAAGAACTAGACAAGTGCCAGTGGAACAAGAGATTAGAAGAAGACGATGGCGATGGATAGGACACACACTTAGGAAACCTGTTGATTACAAGACAGTCCTTGTTCTGGAACCCCCAGGGCAAGAGAGGCAGAGGTAGACCAAGAAGCACACGGAGAAGAGAGCTGGAAACAGAGGTGAAATGATGAGGAGAACATGGAAAGAACTTGAGATGATGGCACATGACAGGAGGACTTGGCATGTGTTTGTTGAAGGCTTATGCTCCTTTGGGAGTGGAGGGTTATGAATGAATGAATGAAAACTGTTCTTGTGGTTGTTCTAAGCTTTTGAAAACGTGAATACTGCCCTGGTTTTCACCTACATCTTGGATGGCTTTTAGTTTCTTCTCGCTACTCTAAGTTCTAATTCCGCTGTCTCTGATTTTCTGAGCGCCAACACAGGTTTTTATATGGCTGTTTCCGATACTTGTTTGTGTACCTATTTTTGATTACTTGACTGATATTGCATTTAGGAAATCAATGTAAGTATGTTACGCCGAAATTCTTACATCCCGTTTTTCCTTGTTTTGGTTATACGTTAAATTACATTATCATTATTCCAAAGTGTCAAAAGCTTTCCGACACAACTTGAGAACAGCGATGCGTCCAATTTTTCATGGCAAACCACAGTATACCATTGGGTCTATAAGTGCAGACTACTATATTTAAGAAAATTTACCTAAATGTACTACGCCATAACTGTCACGTCCAGGTGTCACGGATTGCCTCCCCTTAGCTCTGCAGTAGTGGTCATATAGTGGCCAAAACTCAAGAGTAAATAATGTGGGTTTTCGAAATTGTCTATCTTCGCACAAAATTACTCTTGGCAGTGTTGTAGATAGAAGGATTATGATGCATCTACCTCAAGGCAGCATTCACAAGATATTCAGAAAGCAAGAACAATGCTGCTTGAGACTGAGCAAATGTTAACTCTAGTATTTGCCGTCAACTTTTGTGAAGGATAGGGTTATCTTATAATTCGTTAGCTCGTTCAAGCCCGCAGCTGAGTTAATTCAGCAAAATTCATCTTATTATTATTGTATAGCTCTGTTTAAGTGCATTTAAGAAATTGTCTGAGACATAAGGATGTAGTACATTAAAAATGATTAAATCAACTTTAGATTTGTCTTTATACAGAGAACATATTTAATAATCAATTACGCTTTTACAGTTATAAAAATGAATAATTCTTTATAGAAAAAGTTGTCATTACTCGGTGATTGTTGCTGTCATTTTCGACGGCGTTTCATATGTCAAGTTATTTGTCGTATAGTCAAAGATGGATAATTATGTCTTTACTTTGCGATGTCAGGTTGATTTGGGGTTATCTTCCCTTTTGGTTCTTTCAGTGCTTTTGACCTGTATGAAGACAGGGTCAAAGGTAAACAGTTCGGGTCTTATGCCCATGCGCAGATTTGAGCGCCAAGTTGAGTGACTTCCGTCAGGCCGGGATGTAAGCTGGCTTCTGAGGGACATGATGTCCATTGTGTTTTCGGGGAAAATCTTCGAAGTGACTGCGTTGGCAGGTCTCCCCAGTGATTCTCTGTGCGTCGGAATGACGACAGAGTTCCTTATTATTTTCTGAGGATTCGGTTCCAGGTAAAACCGACTTTTTCCATTATTACGCTTTCGGTGGCAGAACATGTTAAAGGATTACCTAGTCTGTGAACTACAGCTCACCGGTACTACATTTCAGAACTTATATTTTGTGCTCAAAGTAGCCTTCCAAGACTATTAGTCTTTATATTATCCAGAAGTCCAGTGACGAAGTTATATTGTGGAAACCGCAGATTGGCGGTATTTATGTCTACATAAGCATTACTGCAGGGTTGATATTAACCTGCTTAGAAGAAGTACACAGATGACGTCATAACGAGGCCTGTGTTAAGGCTAATATATTACAGCCGGATAATGTGCAATTGGCGGGGGAATGCCACGTTGCACCTGTATGTCAAAGTGATTAAGGTATCTGACGCGTTTAGTCAGAGATACCAAAGCGGCATTACGAACTGTCATCGAAGAACATTATTATTGACCATGTACGAATATTGGAATGTTTACCAGCCTTTTTAAAATGCCTGATGTATACCTAACGATTTCCGGTCAGCATGACCTTGTTTACACTGACTGTTCCTGTTGATGCTATGTGTGTTATCGTCAATAAATGTTTTGAAACGTGCCAGCAGTGTTCAAGCATCCTTGACCACTGCATGTGAGTGTATGGGTTGCATTACACAACATATACAAGCCTAAACACATTCGCGCCTTCATTTGCACCCACACTCAGCTCATCATTACAAGTACTACACATCATAACAACATGTATACTGTCTTGTGCAAGTGATCACCTTTACAGAAGAAAAAGACAGTTACATTTTTACATATTAACACAATTGTGTCACTAGTTGGATGATGTATAATGACTTTAATAAATTTGATTATGTCCATCCATGATATATATCCATTAGATATGCTGATGGTATAGTATTGTAGTTCATCATATTTGTATATTGTTGTAATGATAGTATTTGACAATTTTTGATATCTATGATTGGTATTGCCAGCAACTTAGGTTTCTTTAATGGTACCTCCTGAGTTTGTTTGGCTTAGAGAAAATATTTTCTCTTATGATGGGGGATGATTTTACTCTCTCCAGACGCTTCATTTATGCGTCTATTGTACCTGATATTAGGTTCATTCTTTCATGAGCATATAATTGATGCTTGTGCTATCTTGCTCATGGATATATGTTTAAAAAAAAAAAAAGTCTCATTTTTTTTACAAGGCGGGGAGGGGGGTGTAGTAATATGTTGCTGTCATTTTCGACGGAGTTTCATATGTCAAGTTATTTGTCGTATAGTCAAAGGTGGATAATTATGTCTTTACTTTGCGATGTCAGGTTGATTTGGGGTTATCTTCCATTTTGGTTCTTTCAGTGCGTTTGACCTGTATGAAGACAGGGTCAAAGGTAAACAGTTCGGGGCTTATGCCCATGCGCAGATTTGAGCGCCAAGTTGAGTGACGTCCGTCAGGCCGGGATGTAAGCTGGCTTCTGAGGGACATGATGTCCATTGTGTTTTCGGGGAAAATCTTCGAAGTGACTGCGTTGGCAGGTCTCCCCAGTGATTCTCTGTGCGTCGGAATGACAGAAGAAAAAGACAGTTACAGTGATCTTATGGCGTTAAAAATTGGATAGTCCACTTAGCAGCTTTTATGTTTCTACTTAGCTGCAAATGAGTTTGTCTGTTCTGCTCCAGCTGATGTTTGGTTCTTTGTAGATGGATGCCTAACTCACACTCGTCACTGGTCAAGTTTGAAATTTGTAGCACGTTCCAAGAAGTGTCATGGAGTAACTACCAAGCTGGCCCGCGTCTCTAAGACCCGTCTGATAATGGTGTCTAGCGTCGACTTCAGGCCACTTATACCGTCACTTGTTCCAGAGATGGAACTCTCAACCGGTACCACCAACTAGTGTCACAAAAGAAGAGAACAAATATCCTTTTATGTATTGAGTTTCCCGACACATACTTATGTGTCCCCCTCTTCCTATTCCACCATCCCATCTATCCCAGATCTGTTACCCTCGCTGAGAATTAATATTAATCCTATTGAGCGGAAAAACATTCATTATATTTAGCTTGAATAGATTTATATTTACCTTTACATTGATTTAAAATGTTTACAATATAATAAATATGAAAATCATTCTGTCATAATTAGTTCCTGCTCCATATGGAACTCACGACTACCTCTGCTTTTAGTTCTCTATAAGAAACTCACAGAAAGCAGTCACCAGCCCTTGCAGTGGTGGTTCATGAAGTCATCATTCTATATGCTGAGGTTACCAGCCTTAAATAACTAGGACATCCACGTAGCAATTTTCACATATTAATATTCACATGTCAATATTTACAAGTACATATTATTTCACGTGTTAATAATGCAAAACATAGAATTACAGATATACAACTTACCCCAAATCTGTGGGTTCACCGACAGACTACTGGCTCAGAGAAATAGCAAAGGCAACTTGTTGAAGATGCCTCTTACTCGTGTTCTGGGGTAGTTACTTTTTAAAAAGCTCCCACTTTCAATCCGTGTTTCAGATTCCTCAGGTTCCGGTTTTCCTTGCTAATGTAGGAAGGGTTTTCCTGGGAGATAATTCCCCAAGATGCTGAAACAAAGTCCGGTCCGAGAAATGAAATTATGATTCTATTCTTAACTCTGGCTGGTCTAGTCGTCTTTGGACGAGTTGAATTTTACGGTGCTTTCAACCGACTAAAGTGTCAGGTTATATTGCTACTTTCGTTCCTGGCACTTGTTGTCTACTATTTAACTAGGCCCCAATCAGAAATGTGTTTATTCCTACATCTCGAATGCCAGCGAGTAGTTAAAATCATGCGTGGTTTGATAGGTCAATTACAAAAACTTCATCATAGCAAAATTCTGCATGTTATTTAAAAGGTCATTTCTCCCAAATATGGTGGTAGGTAATCACTGAGCTCTGCCCCTAATACATCCCAACATGTCAAGGTGGTAACAACATTAGGGATGAATTCGAGAGCTATGACGGGGATAGTGATGTTTAATACAACACACATAAATTATACTTCCTGATTGGCTAGATCGCTTTAAAAATATTACAGAGAACATATTAATTTGATATAACAGCTCAAAGCCAATTTTTGTGCGAGTCCATCAATAATTACCTCTGTGTTTGCTGCAAAGCGCACCAACGACCCTTTGAAGAGAACAGTAATAAGTTGTTGTGTGGGGTGTGGGAGGTCATCATGGGGAGATCAACAGCGCTCTGTCTCGACGGATAAGACGTTAGAAAAACGCAGCCAGGAGTCAATCCACAGTGCTGAGTACATTCAAGTTGATCTGCCAGATGATGATCTCACACACTTCTTGGACGGGAAGAGAGATGCAATCAAGTTTCCATCTGCCAGTGCAAAAGGGCTTTGGGAACAGCTGGACGAAGCCTTGGCAAAAGAGTTGGATAACAACCTGAAGCAGATAACGTTGGAGAAGAAGCTGGAAATCTTCGGCGACATAATATACCTGCACTGTCGCAAAGTGTTCGGAGTCACGGAGGCAAGGGAAAGTAACCCACCACGAAAAAGTAGAAGACAAATTAAAATAGAAGAAATCAGGAAACAGAAGAAGCATGCCCGGAGACTGTTCAAGAACGCAGTTGCCACAGAGAAGGAAGGGTTACGGCAAGTTTGGGAGCACCTGAAAGGCCAACATAATGCCCTTTGTAGAGCAGAAAGGTTGTGCAGGAAGAGAAGGAAGACCCAAAGAGATAGGGAAAGATTCTTTAGGGAGCCCTTCAAGTTTGCCAAAGAACTGTTTGAGCAGCTACGGTCTGGTACGCTAAACATCAGGAAAGAAGACCTGGAAGAACACCTTAGAATGACATATTCGTATGGTCGCAAAGATGAGCCGCTCAGCAGCATGGTAGGCCTTAAATGGCCGAGTAAGCCAGGAGCTGAATTTAACACCAAGCCCCCAACGGTGCAAGAGGTAGAAAGCATTGTCCAAACAGCTCGGTGCAAGTCAGCTCCAGGTCCTAATGGTGTTCCATATGTGGTGTATAAGAGATGCCCTGGTGTGCTCAAACGACTGCTTCGTTTACTGAAGAATGCGTGGAAAACCCAGCTTGTAAGGAAGGAATAGAGAAAGGCGAACGGAGTCTACATCCCGAAGGAACAAAATTCCACAGACATCAGTCAGTTCAGGCCAATCTCACTACTCAATGTGGAAGGGAAGATGTTCTTCTCAGTGATGGCAAAAAGACTCACTACCTACCTCCTGGCAAATGGGTACATTGACACTACCATTCAGAAAGGAGGTATCCCAGGTACACCAGGATGTCTAGAGCATGCCACAATGATGTGGGAATCAATTCAAAAGGCAAAGTCTGACGGAACAAACCTCCATGTAATCTGGTTGGATCTAGCGAATGCTTATAGATCCGTTCCACACCAGATGCTGTGGCAGGCCCTAGAAATGTATCATGTTCCACAAGAGATTGCAGCAATGCTGAAGCTGTATTTCGTAGGGTTTTCTGTCAGATTTTCAACCAGAGAGTACAGAACGAAGTGGATTGGCCTTGAAGTTGGAATTGCGATGGGATTTACCATCTCTCCGTTACTATTCGTGATGGCTATGCAGGTAATCCTCAATGCGGCTGAAGGAATGGCTACATGTCCAAGGCTCTGTGCATTGTGTCACATGCCACCGCTCAAAGCATTCATGGATCACACAACAATTCTGACATCAGATGAACATCAGGCCCGGAGGATGTTAGCACGCCTGGATGAACTAGTCAGCTGGTGCAGAATGAGCTTAAAACCCAAGAAGTCGAGAAGCCTATCAGTCAGGAAAGGGAAGATAGCAGAGGTCATATTCATGGTTTCCAACCAAAAAATACCCACTGTCATTGAGGAACCTGTTAAAAGTCTTGGCAGGGTGTACGATGCCTCATTAAAAGATTCGAAGGCAGTGCAACAGACAATAGAAATGGCAGATAGAGGGCTACAGATCATAGACCACAGCAGACTCCTGGGAAAGTTCAAACTGTGGTGCCTCCAGTTCATGTTGATACCGAAGTTGCTGTGGCCACTGCTTATATATGAAATGAGCACAAGTACAGTGGAAGCTATAGAGCAGAAGGTCAACAAGTTCATGAGATCATGGCTAGGGGTACCACCAGGTCTGTCAGATGAAGCAATGTACTGCAAGATGTCAAAACTTCTGCTTCCCTTCAAGTCCGTTGTTGAAGAGCACAAAGTTGGAAAGGCAAGGCTTGCAATGATGCTACGCGAGTCAGCCCACACTGAAAACGGGAAGGAAGTGGAGAGTGGAAGAAGCTGTTGATGCTGCCCAAGAGTCACTCAAACTGTGGGAGGTAATCGGATACACACAAACGAATAGACGGGGATTTGGTCATGGAGACATCCGCTGGTGGTCCAAGGCATCAAGCAGGGAGCGCAGAGACATGGTAGTTCAGGAGATACGAGAAGCTGAGAATGATAAGAGGTTGCAAAAAGCAGTGCAGCAGGTCCAACAAGGCCAATGGACTACATGGGAAGGAGCCCTGCAGAGGTCCTTGCCATGGCATGATATATGGCATACGGCACCTCTTAGGCTCAGCTTCATTGTTAGATCAATGTATGACCTGCTGCCGTCGGCCACCAACCTTGTGAAATAGGGAAAGTCGGATGATGAGCAGTGTCCCCTGTGCCAGGGGAGGCAGACAATTGAACAAATGCTCTCAGCGTGTAAGGTGTCATTAGGGCAAGGGTGATACACTTGGCACCATAACAAAGTGCTAAATGAGCTTGCTGCGACAATAGATCTGGCAAGGAGGAAGGCAAATAGCAAACCCGGCCGAGCACCGCAAATACATACTTTCTGAGGGCAGAAAAGTCAGCAAACCGAGTAAACCTGGTAGTAGTTTACCATCTCTTCTTGACTGTGCAAACGACTGGGAGATGGCGGTAGACCTACCTGGACGAGGGGCATATCCAGAGAGTATCAGAAAATCGCGGAGACGGCTGGATATAGTGCTTCATCCTTCAGCAACGCTTCAGGTCATTCTGATTGAACTGACCGTGCCATTTGAATCCAGATTAGACGAGCAACATTCGTTCAAAGCGGCCAAGTATAGTGATCTGGCCGCGGATCTGAGACACGATGGGTTCACTGCAAGGGTCATGGCTGTTGAAGTGGGCGCAAGAGGGCTTGTGGCTGCATCAGTGTATGATTTATTGAAACTGTTGGGGCTGAGGGGACAGTCGAGAACAAGGCACTGAAGAGGCTTAGTGAAACTGCCGAAAAGGCATCAGGCTGGCTGTGGAACAACCGCAATGGACAATGGAAATCGTGACAATAAACGCTACGGTACGGAAAACACCAAAATCTTTCTAAGTACACAATACGCTGAGTTTTTTTGGTGTACTGGTGAAAGGGCTGTGACTGAGGGGCAACAGGCGGCTTATATTATAATGGGTGTCAGGCACAGAATTTCAGTGGCTAGCGCGCAGTGGCTAGACTCGTCGGCTTCGTGCGGGTGTCTCAGTGTGTGTCCTTAGTTGTGATGTACGATGGAACGAACGGAATAATTTGTCTTCTCTTTGTTATTTTCACAATTGCCTCCACGGCTGGCGGAGTTGTGGATTTTAAAGTTGCTACCATAAATGAAATGGGTTCAAGACAACAGGAGGCTGAGACGCTTGGGAGTCAAGACCAAGTGGGCCCGCCCCCCTTAGAGTGTAACGGAGTATATCGGGCCGAAACACTTGTCGGACGTGGGGACACTTCTGATGATCAGATTGCTTCCTGTTGTATCGCTCTGTAAAGAGCTTCCTATCATAATTGTTTGTCTGATTTTATTTTGGAATTTTCGTTGCCTGTAAGGCAACTCTATGAGGGACTAAAGAACATACTGAGACGAGAACTGAAGAAAAACATGAAAATGATGAGGAAAATAGAAAGACCTTGAGGACCTGCCATGTGTTAATTGAAGACATGTACTACATGGGGAGCGAATGGGTAAGAATTACTGAAGTAAATTATCTATTTATAGAACAGTTGAGATGGTAGCAGACACACTTTGGACAGTCAAAACCATTTTTCATTGTCTCTCTTTCTCCATCCCTCTCACCTTTGTGTGTGTACAGTTTAAATATGGAGTCACACCATATTTGGCTTTGGACTACATGTGCTCTGTAGGGAGAGTATGTCGAATGACATACGTTGTTAATATGTTAGTTAACTGTTTTATGGTTACTTTAGGACACGAGCAGTTTTGTGAACTAAATTAAGTGGCCGTGGATGTTAGCGAGTCATGTGATATAGGTAGCTTTATGATTGGTTGAGTGAGACGTGCGAGAACTCCTAATGTAGTTTTTTTCACCGACAAAAGCCGTTTGTGATAGGAAATGTTTTGGAGAGAGAAACGTTTTTCTTATTATCACGAGAACAGGAACGATTGAAGGAAAAAGATATAAAGGAGGACGACAAAGAGTGAGGATGCTGGGAAGTTAGACATCATAGCATGGAAAAAAGTCAACAACAGAATTGAGAAATAGTACTGGAGACAGGAAGTTGTGCCGCGACATGATCGCATTCGCCATCACCCATGGTCAGCAACCTAACACATTGTCTACTAGCTCAGTAAGTAGATTATCACTTTAGTGGATAGTTTGACAAGTGTGTCATATTATATTATCCTGTTAACAGTGACGATAACATGTGCTCACAAAATTGAGTATTGTGTTCAAAGGAAAACTGTTATTATTATAATAATATATTTCTTTATTTTAATTGTGTGCGTTCAGTAATGTTTCCCATGTGCGCTGATTTCATAACCTATGTGTGCTTGCACGCGAGCACAGCTTTAATGGAAGATTGTATTTGACATCAGGAAACTGTGCTGTGCACGTGAGACAAGCTCTTCTCCTTTTTCTATGTCGCCTGGCGTAGGTGACCATGTGTATCTTTAGTTGTTTTTAACTATAGCAATAATCAATGTATTAACATGTACCTCATTTAAGATACGTACACTAATAACAAAATCATATAAATACTTCGCTTATGTACACATTTAAATGAGTGGTTCCCAAACTTTGTTTTCTCTGGGCGTCACTCTCGATATGGAAATTTGCTCCTGCCGCATAGAATTTTTGATAGATAAGAAATACCTTAAAAAAATCATAGCCGTGCTTTATTCATAACACAGAACACAATTATTTTATAATATGATCATGAGAAATCCAGAACGCATAAAACAATACGGCTACATTAAAAACATGATTCATTCAAATGATTTTTTTGAAAATTTCTTTCTCTCATTCCTTGATTGTCTTTGAATCTTCCCGCCACATCTGCCATTCTCTTTCGCCGCACTAGTGTGGCGTGCCACACCTTTTGGAAACCACTGTTTTAAATAAATAAAGAGGGGAAACCTGAGGCTTAAAAGCAGTAATTAAATAATACACATAATGGTATGTTTCAGGTACTCGTGAGAAATAAAGTAGAAAATTAACAACAGAAAAACAATAAAAGTGATTGACTTACCGGAGACTCGAACCCAGGACCCTCCTAATGACAACACTGCCTCGCTACGGGAGATAATGGTGGCTAGCCTCCCTGCAAATTAGGCACCACAAAAAATACGCTTCGTGGACAGGCGGTCAATACCACAATTTCCACCCCCACCCTCATATTATATGAGGACGGAGAGACTTGGGACGCAGGTGAAATGAGATATAGTGATTAGTTACAACTGACCACATAAATGTTTGATATAACATAAAACCAGGGGCCTATTCTCTGTGTGTGTGATGTAGAAATATCAAACAAGTAAGGATAATTTTTTTACACTGAGGTTGTTCATGAGCTAGGCCTCCTCATAATGTAAAACAGATTGCTACAGAAGCCATCGCTACAGGAGCTGCAACGATAATTCAAGGTTTCGCAGAGAGTGTAAAGGGAAAACAAATGATAAATAATAAAGAAACAACATGCTTACCTTGATCTTGTTCTATGTCTGAGACAAGTAAAAACAGCAAGTAACAGATCAAAAACTGCAACATTTTTGTGGATATCTATAAATATATATATCAAACACAGGTAAGAGACTCTAGCTCATTAACTGCAACGTCATTTCTTTTGACCTTACATTTTCTTTTCATTTAAGTAAACTAAATAAAAACTAATTTGCGCTAAAATATACCTTTAAAGGGGAAATAAAACAAGAGTGGTGTACATTTTCGTTTTATTTTAATTTCGAGTTTTTTTTTTTTTCAAATCTACTGTTTCTTGCAAGTGTGTGAATTGAGGAAATTAATACTGATGATCTTTCACCACACCTGCCATTTATTTATTTTTCCTCTATGTGCATTTGTTAAGAAAGACGTAGAAAAATGGGGGCTGCTCCGGATAGAAGAGAAAGGTGTGTATCAGGCTAAAAGTTATCCAAGTGATCATATAATATTTTGAGCAGTGATTGTTCAGTGTAGTATGTCTTACTTTAGTCCGGCTCACCTCAAAGATGTGCATTTACTGCATTAGATAAATTGACATGAGATACTGAAAGTATTGCTTATGTAACACTTGATGGGGACACGTTAGATATAGTGACCTTCTTAGAAAATTATAATATGTCCACAGTTGGAATTCTGAACATATAATTCTTCTTCTTCTTCTTCCGTCCTTAGCCACCGACCGTCAAAGCAGTCAGTGGCCATTACGCCTAGTGGCGTCTTAGGGCAACAGCAGATAGGTTTTCTTTGCCATTGTTTCCCATCACGCCTATTGGCGTCTTTAGGGCAACGGCAAATCAATCCATTTGCTGTTGTTTCCGTAATCAAAGTGACTGGCAAACGGGTGATCAGCCCGTTGGTGAACATATAATATGAGCTTATAAAGCTATAGGATGGAATTTCCGTGACAGCTACTTCGCTGAAAGAGCTGCTGCCGGTCTTAGATATAATAAGGATCGCCTTGACTTTCTGGCAGATTAAGACGTTATTTTTGTGAGCTGGCTTTAGCACGAATTACGCTTCGTGTCACTTGAAATGTGTGCGATGAACTTTGTTTACGTGAATCAATTAAATATTTGAACTGTCTTCATGGTGCTGTCACCAATTGATATGTTCACCCATGAGCGGGTTATATCCATCCTTCTACCTGAGGAAGTGGTGATATATAGTTCTTTCTTATAAGGCATTAGACACTAAATGTGTAAACTCAAATTTCTGCAGGAATTTCCTAAATAAACCCTTCTTGAATCACAAATATAATTTATCCAGTATAGGAATTAAAACTGTGAACACGACTAATCACTCTGGGAATCTAACACAATGTCGTGAAAACGTATACAAAGCTGAATCAAGGTTTTTCCTAGTATTTGTTCCTTTCTCGCAGATGTGTGTGAAATTTCAGGAAATTTTCCCTACCCCGCCTTTCAGTCAATAACACTGACAAACAACATTTTTCTTTCTTAAATAAGAATAAGTGTTCTTAGGTCGGTTTCTTGCGCTGATTTCAAATCTGAAATCCGTTTATCTCTATCACGTCGGGTTCTTAAGATATTTGTGAATAAATATATTTTTGGGAAACCGTTATTTGCTCCGTTTCATTTTTACTATATAACTTATTAAAAATTAATAAAATGCAAAATAATTCTACTTTTTATACTGCTAAAAGATGCATGACATATTTTACGCTATTTTTCAAATAGTTACTGTCTTTTGAAATAATTCTGAGCGAAATATGGCTTCTAGAAGTTGTAGAAATTTGGCTGATCTGTTCTGTTACGTGTGCGGATATTTGACCGATCGTGTTCACCAGAAAAACTTTACACCATTACTAAAGAAAGCATATGAACTTTATTTCGATTCGAAAGTTGATGATGCAAATAAATCTTGGAAGCCAAATGCAGTTTGTTCGACTTGTGCAAATACATTGGCAGGTTGGTTACGAAAATCGCCGAAGCATAAGTCGATGCCTTTTTGGAGTGCCAGTAATATGGCATGAACCGACAAATCACGCTACTGATTGTTACTTCTGCTTGACAAATATCCATGGTTTCACTTTTTAAAAACTAGAAAGTCTGTGGTTTATCCAAATATTGAATCGGTTTCGAAACCAGTGCCTCATGATCCAATCATGTGTCCGATCCCAGTTTCACCAGAACAATATCCGTTGGACGTGAATGAACCATCAGAAAGTGATAGTTTACCTGCTTTAGAAACTAATTCTGACTCGGATTATATACCGGTGAATGATGGTGTTCACTTAATTAACCATTTAGAACTTTCAGATCTAATACGTGATCTAGCTCTTACCAAAGGACAAGCGGAATTACTCGGTTCGCGACTCAAAGAATGGAATCTTTTAGCGCCCAATACTCCGATATCTAAATTTCGTCATAGACACAGAGAACTTGTTCAATACTTTGAGATGGATGATGGTATTTGCTATTGCAAAGATGTAAGCGATCTAATGGTGCACCTCGGTCATGAGCACATAGTCAACGAATGGCGACTTTTCATCGACTCTTCCAAGACTAGTCTAAAAGCCGTGTTATTGCATAACGGAAATTTATTTTCACCAATTCCAGTCGCCTACTCTGTTCACATGAAAGAAACTTATGACAATATGGCTATACTTTTGGCAAAAATAAAGTACAATGACTACCAATGGCGGATTTGTGGAGACCTAAAGGTCATTGCAATTCTCACAGGCATGCAGACTAGGTATACTAAATTTTGTTGCTTCCTATGTGAATGGGACATCCGCAACAGACAGGAACATTATGCAAGAAAGGTGTGGCCTATCAGGGATCGTATGCAGCTCGGGCATAAAAATGTATTACACGAGCCATTAGTTAACAAAGACAGCATCATTTTACCACCGTTACATATAAAGTTGGGGCTCATGAAGAATTTCGTAAAAGCGTTAGATAAAACGAGCAAAGCTTTCACTTATCTTCGATAAAAGTTTCCGCAAGTTAGCGATGGAAAGATAAAGGGAGGTATCTTTGTAGGACCTCAGATTAGGAAAGTTATTGCAGACAAACAATTCGAAAACTTGTTACATGGTAGTGAACTTCGCGCATGGATGGCATTCAAATCGATCGTCGATAACTTTCTGGGAAATCACAAATCTGTCGACTATATGCATATTGTTAAGCAGTGCATAGATGCATACAGAATTATGGGCTGTAACATGTCCCTCAAAATCCATTTGCTTGATTCGCATCTTGATTTTTTCCCTGACAATCTTGGCGAAGTCAGCGATGAACATGGACAACGATTCCATCAAGATATCGCCGTAATGGAGTCACATTATCAAGGACGGTGGAGTGTGACCATGCTTGCCGATTATTGTTGGATGCTTCATCGCGATGTACCACATGCCATTCACCGACGAAAGTCGACTGCAAAGAAATTCAAGCCTACATAACTGTTATACTTCTTGTACGAATGATGTTGTAATACTGTATGTGTTGTTAAAAAACTTCAATTGCGTATTTCTAGAGATCCCGACCTGATAGAGAAAAACGGTTTGCAGATTTAAAAATAGCGCATTAAAATTTACCAGAAAAACATAGAAATGTTAGAGAAAGAAAAAAAAAAGTTTTTTTTTGTTAGTCAGTGTAATTTGCTGCGTTTTGAACAGCCAGGCAAAAATCGATTGTCGCCTTGTCAAGTGATACGAAAGGCATGATTTCTTTTCGATGTGTGATTGCGACAAACCGATCACATTATCTAACCTCACAGAAACATGTCATCGTCTCGCATGCTTGGTTTCCCGTTTGCTTACCTTTGTTCTCCTTATCGATCGACAAAGGTTATTATATTTTTACGTGTCATGGTAGAACAAGAAAAGCTGTGTAAGATACATCCATACCCAGGGTAGCTCAAGCTAGTTTATTTACCTTCCCAGTCTGGACTGATATTGTTTAGTATCCAGAAAAACTATCAGATGTTACTACCAAATGTGGAATATTATTGATTCATTAGTTACGCTACCTTGTGACTAATTGTGCTTGCCAGCGAAAATAATAGAAATTATATGGAAAGGGTATGCACATAAGCAACGATAATAACATTTAAATGAAATTAAGTGACAGAAAAAAAGAAAACTATGACAAAAAAGGGAAAAGACGATGTAAGAACAAGTCCTCTTGACGACAATGATTATTAATAGTATTTTAATCTTGTTGAGAATATAAAATAAAGTATGCTGCGTTTTGTTTTACTTCTAAGATATTGTTTTTGAACTCGAGAGAGGGGAGACAACTAAAACAATGACAACTAACACCTCAAGTGAAAGTTGTTGTTTAATGTGTAAAAAAAACGGTATCTCTAACAGAATAGCCTGACATTATCAGCATTTAATTGGTGACGAAGGAATTTCCCGGAAACATTCGCAATAATGTGGTGTTTAATTATATAGCTAACATTGTTGATGGGGTCGTTTGTAGACATGTCTCCATGGTTACTTAGTTTCCTGCTAGAGT
The DNA here is from genome assembly GCA_024509875.1 of Oreohelix idahoensis. Taxonomy (NCBI): domain Eukaryota; kingdom Metazoa; phylum Mollusca; class Gastropoda; order Stylommatophora; family Oreohelicidae; genus Oreohelix; species Oreohelix idahoensis. Next base: position 70,455 of record JAMPIV010005912.1, read on the forward strand.
TACTTGCTTTTATGCTGACTTCCTCTTCCTGTTTCAGCTTCTGATAACATTGTTGATTAAAATGTGTTGAGTTATATCCAGTGTGTTCAGTATTCGTTATTATACTTTATTATGTGAAAATGTTTGGCAGCCAGCCACATCTCATTACATTTACCAATGTTCACTATTCGCAACGGTAAATATCAACAAACTTATTTACCATTCTGATTTGAACCATATCAATACACGGGATGGACATTGGAGAAAAATATCATATAACGTTAAATACATGCCATGAACGACAAATAAAGAGATGTATGCATAGTGCTAGCAGACTGATAACGTACAACTAACTGATGCAACAACTACCAGCAACTACAGAAGTGGTCGCATGCTCGTGAGCAAAAGGTAAAATTATAAGATTAATTATTTTGCTTTGTCAAAGTCACAATTATCTATCTATATATCTATCTATCTATCTATCTGTCTGCCTGCCTGCCTATCTATCTATCTATCTATCTATCTATCTATCTATCTATCTATCTATCTATCTATCTATCTATCTATCTATCTATCTATCTATCTATCTATCTATCCATCCATCCATCCATCCATCCATCCATCCATCCATCCATCCATCCATCCATCCATCCATCCATCCATCCATCCATCCACCCATCCATCCATCCATCCATCCACCCACCCACCCACCCACCCATCCATCCATCCATCCATCCATCCATCCATCCATCCATCCATCTATCTACCTATTTATCTATCTATCTATCTGTCTATCTATATATCTATATATGCACACACACACCCATATATATATATATTTCTGAACGGCAAAAGTTGTGTGTTTGTTTTTTATACAAATCCGCGTGCCTTAGAATGTTTTCAGTAACATTTTTAAATAGTTTCTTTAGATTTTAGCAGGGAGCGCCGTGAATTTAATTAGTAGCAGAATGTGTCAGTTGTAGTATTAAATGACGAACATAAAGGTGCAAATATTCTAGATCACCCTTCATGAGATATGCACAGTAATTTATTTTCTTTCTTATCACCAATATTGGAAAAAAGAAAAGAAATATGTGACATATGGTAAAACTATAGATGTGTAGGTATGTGTGCGTGTGCGATAGTTTATATTTTTCATTGGAAACAATTACTGCAAATGTTTAGTGCGCGTGTTTAAGTAATTGTCTCTGTATAGTGAATAAAACACAATAACCTGGAAATATCTTCTTCATCATCTTCTTCTATGGTCGTCCTCAGACTTCTACATTGATGACTCTAATACAGGTAGTAGGCAGCTCAAACTTCCTAACATCACAATCAGTTTATCCTGGAGAGAATAAGGTTGTTGTCATATGCTACTCCGTTCACTGCTATATGTTGGGCAGGACGGCAGCAGATGTTCGGTTGTCATGGGGCTGGTGCAAGGGATGTATTGTACCAATCTTGTGGTATAGATGATACGTCAACATGTTGTGTCCAGTGCGTAAGTGGAACATGATCTTGCATAGATTACTAATGATAGGCATCATTTTATATGTCCTGAGTGCTGTTTTTCCAGTTTGGACTTGAATAAGGCTTTACCGAAAAGACAAACAAAAACACAAATAGTAATACGTCTTACTAAGAGAAAGAACAAGGAAAAACCTACGTTGCGACCACAAGGCCTTCGTCATGGACAGACAAACACAAGACAGAATGGAAAGAAAGTGAGAATTAAGTGGAGAACAAGAAACTATAGAAATAAGAGAAAAACACTCCCTGATATGTGTCACACGTTGGAGCAGCAATGTCCGCTACTGAACCAGAAACCAGAAGTGAATAGTACTTTAAAAGCATAAATAAAAAAGTAATGAAAACAAGGACTGGAAAACCGAGTGAGGGAAAAGTAATATATATACAAGGTATATGGAGAGAGAAGAGGTCGATAGAATTAAAAAAAAAATTATATAAAAATAAAAAAATTAAATTAAAAATGAAATAAAAAAATAAAAAAAATTTAAACAAGTCATTTAAAAAAACAAAACCAATTGAAACATTAAAAAAATATACACATATATATACATACATACATACATACATACATACATACATACATACATACATACATACATACATACATACATACATACATACATACATACATACATACATACATACATACATACATACATACATAGTTTGCCTTCACCTCTCTCTTCTGTTATGGTCTTCTGCAAGGTGTTATGCCTTTTTATATGGCCATAGTATTTTAGCTGCCGAACTTTGATGTCCCTCATTAGTTCTCTTTTCATACCTAGATTTTCTAGGACCTCCCTATTTGTTTTCTTCTCTGTCCATGAGATACGTCCCATTCTTTTATATATCCACATTTCAAGAGCCTCAATTCTTTCTTCCAGATGCGTATTCATCGTCCATGTTTCTGCACCATACAGAAATGCAGAATATATATAGCACTTTATGATTCTTAGTTTTAATTTGTGAGATAACTGTTTAGATGTCAGTATATGTTTCATGTAGCTTTGGCCATTCCTATTCTCTTCTTGACTTCTGTTTCACATCTGCCATCTTCTGTTATTATATGACCGAGATATACGTTGCTCTTGACTTGTTCCAGGATTTTCCCATTTATGCTTATCTTTAATGTGGGCTTATCGACTGTTTTGCTAATTATCATAGTTTTTGTTTTCTCAATATTAATGTCGAGTCCATATTCATGACTTATAATAATAATAATAATAATAATAATAGCCCCTTCAGTCATAACTGACTATGGGAATGCGCCCCTGAGGTGACAGCCCTCAGCTGCTTATTTTCCTGGTGCTCCTTTCGACGTTTTCTCCTCACCTCTGCTTCTTGTGTGAGCCTCTCTTCGCCCAATCTGAGGTGGCGCCGTAAATAGCATCGCCACTTAGTGCGATCGGCAGCTTCATCCTCCCATGTTGCTGGATCCATGTCCAGTGCCCTCATATCTCTCTTGCACACATCTTTGAACCTCAGCTGTGGTCGCCCAACTGTTCTCTTGCCATCTGCTAATTGTCCGTAGAAGATATCTTTTGGGATGCGACCATCTTCCATGCGGCGAACATGGCCAAGTCAGCGAAGTCTGCGCTGTCTAAGAAGCGTATACATACTTTGAAGGCCAGCACGTGACAACACCTCGACATTTGTCACTTTATCTTTCCACGAGATGCCGAGGATGGAAGGTATTGAGCCTTCTTTCTTGCTTAGCATAGGTCGTCCAGGTCTCGCTGCCATATAGGAGTGTGCTGGTGACGCAGGCATTATATACCGCAGCTTTGGTCTTCATTGTGAGTTTAGAGTTTCCCCAAACACGCGACGTGAGGCGGGCAAAGGTAGCTGCAGCTTTGCCAGTGCGGCTGTCGATTTCTGTATCCAGTGAGAGTTTGTCATTGATGGTAGACCCTAGGTATATGAAGTGGTGCACCACTGCCAATTCATAGTTATCGATAGTGATAACTGGTGCAGCACCCACATCCTGACTCAGCACATTCGTTTTCTTTAGACTTATTGTGAGGCCAAAGTCCTTGCATGCTTTAGTGAAGCGATTCATCAAGCTCTGAAGCTCCTGTTGGCTTTAAGTGACGACTGCAGCATCATCAGCGAACAACAAGTCTCTTATAGTGACCCTTCTGATTTTTGTCTTTGCCCTCAGCCTTGAAAGATTAAACAGACGGCCATCTGACCTAGTGTGAAGGCATATTCCTTCAGTTGCATCTCTGAATGCATGTTTCAAGAGTAAGGCAAAGAAGATTCCGAAGAGGGTCGGATCCAGAACACAGCCTTGTTTAACGCCACTTCGTATATCAAAGGGCTGTGACGTGCTTCCAGCTTTTTGGACTGTTCCCTTCATGCCGTCATGGAATGACTTTATCATTTCCAGCATTTTAGAAGGGCAGCCTATTTTCAGGAGGATTTTAAAGAGTCCATCCCTACTAACCAGGTCGAATGCTTTTGTGAGGTCTATAAAGGCAATATATAATGGTCTTTTCTGCTCTCTTGATTTTTCCTGAAGCTAGTGGAGAGAGAAGATCATGTCTATTGTTGATCTGCCAGCTCGGAATCCACACTGTGACTCTGGATATATGCGTTCAGCTAACTTGTGTAGTCGCATTAAGATGACTTTGGCAAAAACCTTACCAACAATACTAAGAAGAGAGATGCCTCTGTAGTTATTGCAATCACTTCTGTCTCCTTTATTTTTATACAGTGTTACAATCTTGGCATCTCGCATGTCTTGAGGAATAGTTGTCTCTTCCCAGCACTGGCACAGCATCCTATGCAAGGGATGTAATAGCGTGCTCTTACAGCATTTGATTAAATCAGAAGGAATCCCATCACTGCCTGGTGCTTTGCCAGAGGCCAAGCTATCAATGGCCTTGCTGAGTTCCTCTAATGTTGGTTCGGCATCCAGCTCCTCCATAGTTGGCAGACTGTTGACACCATCAAGGGCTGCAGGAGTAACGGTATTGTCTCTAGCGTAAAGCTCAGAGTAGTGCTCGACCCACCTCTCCATCTGCTTACCCTTATCGGTTAGCTTCTCTCCGCTGATGGTTTTTAGCGGTGCCGTCTTACTTTTATGGGGGCCAAGTGCTTTCTTTATACCGTCATACATTTGTCTAATGTTGCCTGTTTGCGCTGCGATCTGGATGCTCTCACTGAGCTGGAGCCAGTAGTCATTTGCACAGCGTCGAGCAGTTTGTTGAACTTTGCTTCTCGTAGCCCTCAGGATCTGTAGGGTTCTGGCACTCGGTGAACGTTTGTATTCTTTCATAGCACTGCGCTTAGCTTCAATGACAAGTACCATCACATCTGATAAAGCGTCAAACCAGTCATTTGACTTTGCTGTTTTCTTACCAAAGGTGGCAAGTGCAGTACTTAGAATGGTGTTCCGTAGATGCTCCCAGTTCTCTGTAATAGTATCACCATGCTGAGGGCTACTGAGCACTTTCTCGACTTATACTGTTCACTTGCTTCACTAGTTCTTATAACTCATGTTCGCTGTTGTCGTGAGAAATTCTAATCCACATATATAAATTAAACGTAATTGTACAGCCTAACACATAAATTCAATAAAAGGAAAGAAGAATGGTAAAGAACAGTGCTGTCACAATGACTGTACTCGAGATCCCCCTTTTTATGCTTCGTCTGCAAATTGTAACGTTTCACGTTGATAGTAAAAGCCTACTGCATCAATACACGCGTTCTACAATACAACGTTTACTGCATTTCTAAGAAAAACCTTGAGGTACGCAAGCTGATTAATGACCTAAATTAATACTAGCATTAATTATACTACGTTACCATAAACGAACGGACAGATGGACTTAAGATAGAAAGAAAGGGAGGGCTGAAAGCCGGAACGCATGCAACACTAACACGCGTCTCGCTATACAATTACTGCCATCACGCGTGTAAGGCCACAAGCACTAACTTTTTTCAAATCGACAGTGATAAAAAACACTACCCATACGAGAGTTAGGTTTTAAAAAACCTTAAAAATGCTTATTAGAAATATGACATTATACTGGTTTACGTTTGAAAACATGACAGTACCCAGACACCACATCGATCGAAGTGAACGGGAGGTAGAAGAAAATGCATATTTTGAACGCAGCCCCTTGGCCCCATTAAATTTGTATATTTGGGTTCCTTAGGACTTGCTGACAAAGAATATGTTAAGTGTTACGCAAATAGTCTAGGAATTAACAAATTATAGCCAAAAGAAATAGTGAGGGTGTCAGACAACACCAAAATCAGAATCGCTCAGTGGCAGATTTTGAAACCACCATTGTACGGGAAATAGGTCCCCATGTTAAATCCTATTTGATTGGATAGAAGTAAATGTAAGGCTAAACACGATTAGTCGGGCTACAAATACTATTTTTTGTTGTTAGGGGAGACGGAAGGAAGGGTAATTTTTTTCAAACGCTTGGGTAAACATGGCTCTATTGGTTAGACCCGCCAATATAGGCAATTAGAAGCGTCAGTTCAGCCCCACATTTTCAAATAAACTTACTAAAGAAACAGTGCGTTGAGAGCCAGTGCATATTTTTCTAAATAAAAGCCTGGGACATCGGCAGATCGAAATTGTGCTACATTCATTGCCAGTCAACGTAATTGTGTATTATTTCCATAAATTGTGGTAAGCTTGAAATATTTGATATCTTTTTAATGAAAATTGAATGTAAATTAATAATTTATGTCTGTATATGTGTGTGGTTCAGTAGCGAACATGAGGCAAAGCCTATATATTGCTCCAACCTGAACAGAAGGTGTCGGAGACAAGTAAAATTGCATGGAATTGCCTAACAGTACACTGACACCTATCTTATTGACTAGAAAGAACTAATGCTGGAATTGCAGAGGCGTAGTAACCATTAGGGAGGAGTATACTGGTGTGAATTGTTTCAGATGAAGATAGCAGTTGGCCTACCGCTCTGAACTCAGTGTTTGTTATGAATTGTGTTCAGTCTGGAAATGGATTATAAATTAGTTCTGAAATAGGAGGTACAACCTTCTTGTTTCAGGGAACGTGGTCCTAAAGTTATTGAGCAGCACCTAGTCTGAGCTTTGCTGACTCTAGAGGCTGACAGCATACTCCTGGGTCCAGATATTGACCAGTGAGGTGTCTCCAGAACACAGGAAGCTATCGAGCAGAGGAGTCTTTTCCTGCCGCCATCACGAAAGATAAGCTTCTGTGGCCAGAGGAGCTCAACATTATGTGTCCCCCTCTAAAATTGACATTATAATAAAACAGAGGGAAAATACATTGTTTAAATTGATAGGAACTGTGAACTTTTCCCCATACTATTTCCAAGATAAACAAACACTTGAAGTCATGATGACTAATAACAACATAGCTTGAAAACAAAACCAGTATTACCTCATAGTACTACTACACAACTGACACACATAGGATAATATTAATAAAATATGTCACTACACGGTTCATATTTATAAATTATGTACATATAAATTGTGATTATATTTGATTGTGATTCCTGGTTCACTGTGTAGTTGAATCAGGATATCCATTAGTGAAAGTAATTAATACATATATATATATTTGAAACGTTACCAGTGACTCATTTAAGATAGTCTTATAGAGTGTTAAATGTGTGCGAGTGTCACAGTGTTGTCAAGTGTGGTGGAATAATTAAATTGTTTATCTGTCTGTTGTTGTTGTGACTTACACTTCATCATTTACATAACCCTAGACATTCAACGTAGTTATCACAATATTCCAGAATAATTCTGACTGAGGTATAAATGTGGTAGCAAGTAAGGTTATCTGTAAAACACTACACCTATTAGATACAGATACCTTCACAGCTGATCTCAGTCAATTACATTAAGTCCCCTATAAATATTTATAACATCCCACTTTACCACATATATTGGGGTCTCGCTCCCGGGATATTGAACTTTCTCCTATTATATATATTGGGAATAATAAGAATTAAAAGGTATCCTTGGGTGGAAATAAATAACGTTGAGCTCTCGGTGCCTGTGGTGTCTTTGGATAAGTAATTACAGATTGTATTGTTTAGTTAGACATTACATACATTTACCTGTTAGAAAATGGCCGACTTGGCAAAATCTCGATCTGCTGCTGTGCAGACTGCAAAAGAGTTAGGAATGGACGGGCAAATTATGATTGCTTATGTCACTGCTGAATGTGACAAATATATTGAACGGGAAGAAAGAAGATTAGAAAAAGAGGCCGAAAGAAAGTTAGAGGCTGAAAAGGAAATTAAGAAGTTACAATTTGAGGCTGAGGCTGAGACTAAGAGGCTGCAGATTGAGGCTGACAAAGAGGCTAAAGCATTGGAGGCGGATCGGGCGGGCAGAAATAAAGAAGCTCCAGTTGGAAGAAAAAAAGGCAGAAAGGGAAGCCGAGGAAAGAAGACAGGCTGCAGAAAGGGAAGACAAGCGATTAGCTGCAGAGAGGGAAGCAGAAAAGGAGGAGAAGAGATTACAAAGGGAACATGAGTTACGACTAAGGGAGTTTGAGTTTCAAGGCCATGCTCCTGAAAATGGTGCCAGTCCCTTTACCTCTGATGCCACTGCTAGTCAGGGAGCCTCAACCTCAGCTATGAATTTTCATTTAGATCATTTTGTTGAGAAAGACGATGATATTGAGAGCTATCTAAATAGATATGAACTATTAGCTACCACATATGGGTTAGAGAGAGAAAGGTGGAGCTTAAAGTTATCTCAAGGGCTTCGTGGGGCAGCTTATGAAGTTTTTGCCAAAATGAACAGAGGTGATCAGGAAAATTATGACATGCTAAAGCAGGCTCTTTTGTTAAGATATGAAAAGAACGCAGAATTTTATAGGAAAAAAATTTAGGAATGCTAAACTACTGTCAGGTGAAACCTATCACCAGTTCTCTGCACGGTTAGAGACATACTTGGAGAAATGGACTTCTCTGGGGAAAACCCAAGATCTTAAGGAAATGGTCCTTATAGAACAATTAAGAGAGTCCATGGCTCCAGACCTGAGAAAGTTTCTCATGGAACAAGGTGCAGAGAGGCTGGGTGAGTTACTAAATGTTGCAGAAAGGTACCAAGCAGCTCAGGCAGAGGTATCAGGTAATAAGAAGAAACAGGTGGAAAATTTTAGGGCACCACAGAACCTTAATAAATTTGATCCTAGAGATCAAAACAAAGGTAAGCACCAATTTGATAGGCCACGGTATGACAATAAAAATAAAACCCCACAATTCGATGAAAGGAAATATGATGAAAGAAAATCTTTCAACCAAGGAAAGAGGTGGTGTAAGAATTGTCAGATGAACAATCATGTCACTGACCATTGTAGAAGGAAACCTGTGTATATGGCCACCCTTCAGGTCAGGTCAACCTCAAGACAGGAGGAGGATATTTTTTTAAATTTACCACGTTGCCGCGCCACTGTTTTCTGGAGCCATTTATGTTTTGATGCAGCTGTTGAACTAAAATTCTGTAGAACTGTTTTATTTAGTTGATGAACGTTAAAATTTTATTTGCTTTTCATTTAGTTTTTAATTTTCTTTCTTTAAAGGACTGTACGGGTAGTCATTTTCTATTAAATATATATAGCATACATAACCATAAAAAATTCGGCATTTTCAACAATCCGGTACTCCTCAGGTCCGGAGGTTGTCGGATTTTTGAATGTCAACTGTATTTGCCAAGTGGAAAAAATTTGAAGAAATATTTGTCAACTGTAAGAAATGTTTGTCATGTGGAAAAAAATTGCATAAATATTTAACAGGTGGAAAAAAATATTTGCCAGCTGGAAATAATTTGAAGAAATATTTGACAACTGTAAGACATTTTGCCAAGCTGGAAAAATGTGAAGAAATATTTGTCAACTGTAAGAAATATTTGGCAAGTGAAAAAAAAAAAATTGCATAAATATTTGCCAACTGGCAAAACGTTTGAAGAAATATTTGCCAACTAGGAGAAAATATTTGAAGAAATATTTGTCAACTGTAAGAAATATTTAGCAAGTGAAAAAAATTTGAAGAAATATTTGCCAACTTTTAAAACGTTTGAAGAAATATTTGCCAACTGGAAGAAATTTTTGACAGCTGCAAGAATGATTTGCATTGTCAAGTACTGACAACAAGAAAAAATATATTTAATAAGAAAATATTTAATGAAAAGTTTGGAAAACTCCAAGAAATATTTAAAGAAGTATTTGACCTCTGATCTATTTACCTACAGATTGGAACCTTTGCGCAGGACTGGGAAAAATTTTGGGACCCTTCTTGGTGATTGGAAGAAAAATTTTCACTAAAGTTTGAAAATTGTAGGACAAAAAAAGTAGATAACCGTTTGATAACTGGAACAAAAACTTAGTTATATTTATTTAATGTACTAAATTTTTGTGGTCGTCGCATGTTTGACATGATTGGGAGACAATATGAAACCTATCACCAGATGCCGCACGTGTTAAAAGAGTGAAACCTTAAGTCATGGGGGTTCGAACACACGAACGAAGGAATGTTTCTTTTATAAATTTCTACTATTGATCTCTTGTGTTTTGAGCTTGTCTGCAATAAAGTGAACAGAAATAAGTAGCAGGGTTAGTCTTACAAAGGTAAATCCCGTTGCGGATAGGATTTTTCGTCTACCAATACGCAAAACTCTGTGTGTTAGCATTTTATTACGCTTTTCTAGATAGCTATATTAAGCCCTGACGTCACCCTCCATGGTAACGGAATTTTATAAACGAGCATTTGTTTCGTCGCGAAAGGCTTGCGCCGACGATTGATCGGGTTTATTGCTAGCGGTAAAAACCATTTTGAACTTTATTAAAAATGGATGAAAATGTCGTCGACATTGTTACTGTTGTAGTCTGTACAGCGACACTAAGGGGTGGCTAGATGACGCCATAATCTAGTCTGCATATGGGATATATCTCTACGGAGCTTCATTGTGTTCAATAAAACTGTCTATTTGGCATTGTCCAGCCTGGTCTTTGACAGTATTTTTTTATGTTGGAGAATACGGCTGTGTGCGGGGTCACGTAATACCTAGTTGGACATTAGGGTGAGTAGACTTATTACTCATGCTATAATATAAATAATAAAAAAACTACCCGGTGGACCAGAACCCGTATCATTATGTAATTACATTCTCCCAACAAATGGAAATTCCCTGTCATATTTTTACATCACAAGACATGTCCACAACGATAATTACAAAACGTCACCTCTCAACACCCTATATTCTCAATACCTACATGCCAACACAACACAAAAACCAACATCAACACCACCACACCACAATCATAGTCATCTTCCTCTATAAAATGTATCACCTTTTTTATATTTTCCTCTTTATTCTATAGCGGGCAGGAAAAAGGGAATTCACTTAGTGCTTGCTTATAAAAATTTCTTCTTTTCAAGTCAAGCAGCAACATAGTTGCATGAAGGTTTTGGAACAAATCGTTTGTTATATTCATGTAAAAAGGGTAAAAGCACAACTCCTTCCAATAAAAAATATTAAAGCTATGTTTAAATTAGCTTGTTGTTTGTAACAAGACTACAACACATCCACATAGATAACAACGTTCTGGTGAGATCACTTTTGGCCAGTGCACCTATACCTAAACTTTCATGAAATACACAAAAATCTCCTGTTATTGCTAAAGAATACACTACCTCCACAATAATTGGTCAATCTACACAAGTCTGCAGTATGGCCTCTTTAACAGCGACAGTGAAAAACCAACATATAATCGCTCCTGTAAAGATTTTTATTTGCCGTGTGAAGTTATGCGCGCATGCGCATCCGCCCTCGGTGTATACTCAGCGTCGAGATGGCCCTAAACATTATAGAAATAATGGTTTAACAAAACTATTTAAAACACTACAGATAACCAATAGTGATTTTACACTGTGAAAAGGACTATCAAACCAAGACAGCTAACACCAATTAGTTGTAATTCTCATCAATACCTACACACAAACCACCAAACAAACACACTTTTTTTGGAGGTTCTCACTACATAACAAACGCGGGGCGGGGAAAATGTACTAATGGTCTCAATAAACGTCACAATAATCTAGTCTTTTAGCTGTACTCACCCGAGAACGGAAATTCCCTGTTCTATTTTTACATCACAAGACAAGTACACACCGCCAATGTCCCCACTTCATAATAATAATATAATACATTTTTATATATAAACTCTTATTACGCCTCTGTGCTTATACGTTTTCTTACGCCCGCGCCAATGCACCCATGCGTCATCACCCCCGCCAGCACAAAAAGGCTCCACTCGCTTCAAAAACCCCCTTAGTAACCTACGCCGCCATTATCGAGTTTTTCCATTTTCCTCTTTAACTCAAGTATTCTTTTAAAAGAGCTCATTAATTATATACTTCTATTTATAAACCGTTTTTATCTATTATGCATAAATATATGTATAAATATTATTTGTACAAATATATTTATAAATATAAATATTGTATAAAGAAACACACCAACACACTACCAGCACACATAACTCCTCCCCCTAACATACACCCGACCGCTTCACCCAAACACATCCATGCGTCGTCACCCCCACCTGCACAAACAGACTCCACTTGCTTCAAAAACCCCTTTAGTAACCTACGCCGCCAATATCGATTTTTTTCTATTTTCCTCTTTACCTCAAGTATTGTTTTAAAAGAGATCATTAATTATATACTTCTATTTATAAACCTTGACCTTTGTTATCTATGTCTACATATCGTATATATGTATAACTAAATGTTTGTAAAATATATGTATGAATATAAATATTGTATAAACAAAAAAAACCAACACACTACCAGCACAATACAACAGCACACAAAAAGCCCACCTAACCTACACCCACCCGCTTCATCCCAACACACACATGCATCGTCACCCCCCCCCCTCCCCCACCAGCACAAAAAGGCTCCACTCGCTTTAAAAATTACCTTAGTAACCTACGCCGCCATTATCGATGTTTTTCTATTTTCCTCTTTAACTCAAGTATTCTTTTAAAAGAGCTCATTAAATATATTTATTACACTTAAAGACCCTTTGTTATCTAAGATATCTAAATATTGTATGTATAAATATCGTGTGTATACGTATTAATATCTGTTGTAAAATATATATTGTATAAATATTGCATAAAAAGACAACACAACACAAGGCCGAATCATACACAATACAAAGACACAAAAACTCACACCCACCAGTTGCACCACCACACACAACAATTAAAATACCTATACACAGCAAACCAGACAAACCAAAAGCCATACCACCCGCGCACTCAAACATCAACACCACAGACACGCGCATTAGTCAGTTTCCTCTATAAAACTCATACAAAACGGCTTCATCGATTTTTTATATTTCCCTCTTTATCTCGGGAGTGCAGGTTTTTATCGATTTTTATGTCCGTTGTTTACCTGCATATAATAATTGTATGAAGAAACAACGCAATACCACCACGATACAACAACACACACCAATTAAAATACCTACACACAACACAGATGACATTGCACTACTAGCACATTCACATCAACACATCCAGGAAAAAACGGATAGACTTAATATGTTTAGCCAGCATGTGGGCTTGAACATCAATTTAAAGAAGTCAGAGGTCATGACGCTCAATGTGAGCAACCCTGAGCCCATATTTGTAAGGATTCAGCAACTGGTACAGACAGACACCTTCACATACCTAGGATGCATAGTGACACCAGACGGCCGGGGCAGGCAAAGACATCAAAATCAGAATGAATAAGGCAAGAACAGTCTTTTTTAGCCTAAACAACATCTGGAAGTCCTCTCAATACAGCACAAGCACACAATTAAGATTATATCAGAGCTGTGTGCTTTCTGTGCTTCTCTATGGAGCGGAATGCTGGAGAGTTACAGAGAAGGAAATGTCAAAATTGTCCTCTTTTCACACAGCATGCCTAAGAAAAATTCACCGAATCTTTTGGCCGAATATCATCACCAACCAAGATCTACTTACTCGGAGCAAGCAAGAGGACATGCACACCATCATAGCTGGCAGACGCTAGAGCTGGGTTGGCCATGTCCTCAGAAGAGACTCCGATGCCATCACAAGAACAGCTGTGCTTTGGACCCCAGAAGGAAAGCGAAAGAGAGGCCGACTAAAAGCAACCCGGCGGAGGACTGTGGAGGCTGAGATGCACGGAATGATCCAGAGTTGGGGCACTGTACGAAGGATGGCCACAGACCGAGCAAAGTGGAATCAATTTGTTGTTGCCATACAGGACGCCACTAGGCGTGATGGCCACTGACTGCTTTGACGGTCGGCGGCTAAGGATCAAAGAAGAAGAAGAAGAAGAAAACACAACACACCAACCAAACAAAAAGCAATACCACCCACACCCGCCAGCTATACCCCAACACATACCCATGCGCCATCGCCCTTGCCAGCATAAACCAATACCCCCAGCGCACTCAACACCAACGCCACATCACGCTCATCTTTCTCAATGAAACTCATACTAAGCGAATTTATCGATTTTTTATATTTTCCTCTGTATCTCAAGAGTGCAGGATTTTATAGATATATATATATATATATATATATATATATATATATATATATAAATATATATATATATATATATATATATATATATATATATATATATATATATATATAACTGTTGTAATGAATTTTGTAACACCTGTTTGTAGAGTACGTATAAATATGTTGTGTATATATTGTATAAACAACACAACAATAACACACAATTAACATGCTTATCTCCCCTTAGTTACCTACACGCCCGCCATTATCGAGCGGAGTATTTCCTTATATAAAAATTCAGCTCATCCACCACAATCGATCGGCGTATTTCTTTATATAAAAGTCACGCTCATCCACCACAATGATAACCGTAAACATCATACTATACTCCTACCGAGGACTAGAATGGAGCCAGACCAGGAGGAAGACAGCCGATAAGATAGTCTGGCGCTGTCTCTTCCTAACCTCTTCAAATCACAGAAGAAGGGTAACGACTAAGTAAGTAAGTAAGAAAAATATGAATGAACGAATTACATGTTGTGAAACCATAGCGCTCTCTGTCTAAGTGATACACCTCAAGGTTGAAGATGAACGACTAAGTAACGAAGTAAAATCCTCAAAAGGCTATACAAGTTTGTTGCCACTATTATTCATTTCAACGTCTTTACAATCCTCAAAAATATTGTAAGATTACTAATATTATCATCGACACCAACACCATTAATATCGTCAACAAATAATCACAACAAAGTTTTCATTGTTACTACCAGCTACACTAAATGGTTTAAAATTTCAAAACTATACTGTGTCTTTGTTCTTAAAGCTAGCACGTTACAATTTTCACTCTTCATCGTATAATTTCATGGTGACTTGCTCTTCTGAACATCAGGCATTAACACGTACAAAATATTATTCATAGTGTCGCTCACACGTAAATAATATTAGTGATGCTTCTATGTGTGAATACATTGTCGCCAGTCTTGGTTTAATTTCTATCATCAATCAATACCACTTTACTTATGTTCTGCCTCAATAATTAAACTAATGCAAATACGACATTGTAAAGGCCCATTCTGGCCATCATAGATGTAGAGGTCTATTCTTGACATCATAAATGTAACGGGCTGTTTTACGTAGCAGAAGGTTCATACTGGATACCATAAATGTAGAAGACTAATTGAGCGCCATAATGTTGACCATAAATGTAAACAGTCAGGAATGGTCTGTGTTCGTCCAAGCGTACCAGGTGTCCGTGACCCAAATAGGACAGGCTCAGTTTAACCACTTAAATGTAGAGTAGAATGTTGAAGAATGTCCAGCATCAATGTTGGAAACGATTCTAAGCCACACAGGTGGACATAATTATATACAGGCCCTTGTTGGCCGCAACAATGCTGGCATTCGTTTGGATGACTTGAAAGTTTTGAGGTGTTGTATAATATAGAGTGTGAGTAGACTTCAATGAATGCGAATGCGTGTATGAAAGTTCGTGGAAGACAATGCTTCTAAATGACATCACACTTCTTGTAGTGATTACATGCAGTAATTCATATAGTTCCTGGAACACCTCTGACGTTTGATAGACTTTAATACATCACAACGACAGGTTCGCCGACATCAACATAAAAGTCATTGGCAATTCAGGACATAGCATGTATGAATACAGTTCATCAGCAAGATGTGCATGTATATAATAAAGCTGATCTCGAACAATTCCACCTTCGTCAGCTAGAGCAAAATACAGTAAATATGTAAGTTTATATAACTCCTTCCTGACATCAGTAAGTCAGATATATATATATATATATATATATATATATATATATATATATATATATATATATATATATATATATATATATATATATATATATATGCACAGTGGGCTGATCACCTGCTTGCCAACCAATCTGATTACGGAAACAATGATAGATTGTTTGGTCTGTTTTTGTTCCACAAAGACGCCACTAGGCGTGGTGGAAACAGCGATAGATTGATCAATTTGTTGTTGCCCTAAGACGCCACTAGGCGTACTGGCCACAAACTGCTTTGCCGGTTGATGGCTAAGGATGGAAGAAGAAGAAGAAGATATATATATATATATATATGGGTCTACAGCAGGCCGCGCAATATGGCGGGCTTATAAATATGATGGCCTCTGTGAGATTTCTATAACATACAGGGTGAGTCAAACCTTGTTAAATGGCATCACCGCAGATAGCGGGATACAGCACCTATAAAGTTCTTTGGGCGTACACCAGCCCAGTGGATATAATATTAAAATACTTCGTGAGCTCCATTACTAGTATTCTTAGTTGAACTCTTTCCCGCCCAGGGGAAAAGTCACTAGCTGGCTACAAAACGAGTCATATAAGATTCTGAACAAACGAGGGAAACAGTTTTAGGAGCAAATTACCTTACTGTCCCTCAGAATAAATATCACAACACTCACTCGCCTCCTAGGCGTATCAGAATATAACATTGGGGAACAAACTTAAACCATCTTGGTCGAACACACAGAGGACTTTCCCCAAAACCGTCTTGACACTTTCAAAGACTACAGCTCGACTCCTTAACACAGGATGTCTTAAAATCGCGCCAGATTCTTCGCGCATGCGTCGAGACGCTCGACCCTTGAGATCAACTCAGATGGGTGAACATGTCAGGGAAAGCTGACATCGATCCTAAAATTAGGCGCTGGGTTAACAGACAAGTGGGACAATAACCACTGTCAACTACAATGTCAGTAAAACATGGGTACCTTCCCTTTGATCAAGAAACTATTAAATTAAAGTCTCCGAAATTAAATAAGTACATTTTTAACATACTATAGACTCAGCAAACTAACCGCAACAGTTTACCCCACCCCCCGGGGAAAAAATGAAACTTTTTTTGAAATACATCCAAGAGCAAGATACAACAAGCTCATAACGCACGAATGATGCGCAGATGAGAAGTATCCCAAATAAATATAGCCTAATATGAGGCCAACTCGACACATAGAACGACAGGTGATAATATATCTCATCACATTAAAGAAAGCATTTCTCTAAGTACACACATATCCAGGGAGGTGCCAACAACGTACACTACAGTGCTGGCAAAGTTACAATGCAAACCAAAATTACATACATATCATATTATATTACATCAAGTACCTTATTTCCAAGTTTAGCAATGGACAAATCATCAAAAACAGTGATACAATCTCTTTAACCACTAAAGGTACATTATTCTAACATGCAACATATGATTTAATATCATGTTATACAATATTAACAATATAGCAGATAAATGATGTCGCAGATCAAATTCTAAGCGGGCGCATCTACAGTGTCGTCCGACTGGTACGTATGGACATCGTAATACATCATGGATGACAACATGTACAGATTCTACCAGCACCAGTAATGATTCTGCTGAGAAAATACAAATAATTCTATATGATAACCTTAAGATTTTCTAATATACAGTAATCAAACATACATTCATACTATAAACTGTGGCTTTGCGAACTTTCGTCCCTTATATTGCGCTAACTAAACCTTCCTCCGTTATACCAAAGATGGTAACAGAGAAAGAAATCACCTAATTTACAACACTAAGGTGAACACAAATATGCCAACATATATTTTTATAGTAAAGAACTGTCATGGGTATATAACAAACCCCGAAATCAATAAGAAGATCAACCGTCATATCGCGGTCTATCACAAGTATTATCTCTATTGAAATCATTGCTATTTCTCTGATTTGAATCCCCGTTAGCATAGTTACGATTGTTATATTCTCTTTGATCAAAATATCTTTTCAATGGATTTTGTTGTCTCCGAGAAAAATTATTATAAGGTTGGTAACCTCTATCAAAGTTCCTATAGTCACTGGGACCAAAATAACGAGGACTATCAGATCGCCTCCAGTTCTTCGAAGAACCATTACGTGATGGACGCCTTTGGTACTGTCCACAATCACGATTATCTCTCCTAGTAAATTGCTTTTATTTTTGCCTGTGGCAATGGGCTTAACAGGTACATCATACTGACTGGGCTGAGTATGATGGGTACTAATAGTTTTAACGGCTGTTATAAGTTTATCAGCACTCTGAGAAGTCGATGCACGGTTTTCCTGAGGAATCTTGTCATGACATTTGTCAAAGTCCTCACCGTGATCCAAACTTGATTTAGTTTTGTTGGCCTGACGCCAAGAATCATTCCTATCCGAGGCAGTATCGTTATTCCGTGGGAAATTATATTTGCCACGAAAAGATTTGTTCACATATTGTTTAGTGTTACTCAAAGCATTGAGTGCATGTGGCTGGCTCTTTGCATTTGTAACATATTGACCGTCAGGTTTATGTTTAAATCTATTCACCTTATTAGTAGACAACATCCTGTTGTTCAAAACAATATCTAATAATCCATCACTTCTTTTACGAAGTTTTGCAATTTCTACTTCTGCAACAGCTTTCTCCCTAGCAACAGCTTTATGAATTCTCTCGTTGACTTTAACATGAAGTCTGTTGCAATCTAACCTTAAGTCATCTAACTGTGAAGTTAGAGTCTTCTCTTTAGCAATACTATCTTTAAGATCCGTTCTCAACTTTGTCATCTGAGACGTATTTTCTAAAGCTTTAGCTCTCTCCTGAATCAGTTCAAGTTTGAGTGCTTCCATAGTACTATGATGAGTAGTCATAAGTTCATCAACTTTCTCATCCTTTTCTTTATTCGCTCTCAACTGTGTTAATTCCAGTTGTAGTGCCTGAATCTCACTATCCCTGCTATTTTTAAACTCATTAATCTCCTCCAGAGATACAATATTCTTCTTTATCGCAGTATTTCGTAGAAAATCCACATCATTCCTTAATTCCAGAATTATTTCTTCATAAGACTTCTTGTCTTGTCTGGCTTGAGCTTTTAATTTGCAACGTATATCGTGCACACTAACAAGTTCCAGGTTTGTTTTATGTAAGTCATCCTCATGTCTCTTAGCTTCAATCTTTAATTTCTCATAGTCCATTTCGACATGTTCCAGCTCACTAAAAAGAGCCTTCTCCAGCTGAGATTGTCCTAATTTACTGTCATGAGGAAGAGCTAATGTTTTTATTATCTTCCACAGTAGTTTTAAATCAAGCGTGGAAGAGTTCACCTGCTCCATCTGGTTATCCAACAACCGTTTTAATGAGATCACTTCATCCTCTAACTGTTTCTTCTGACTAAGAGAAGAGTCATAGAATTTCTTATTATCTTCTATCAACATCGTCACTTTACCCTTTAATACAGTATTTTCAGAATTCATCTGCTGTAACTTATTAGTAAGTGCTTTCTTTTCACCCTGAAGCTCATTTATCGTTCTTTTCAAAGCATGCAACTCAATATTACCACTGTCCTGAGTAGTTGGTTTTCCATCATTATAAAAAAAATTGTAGATATTAACTTGGAAAGTCTCAATGCTTTCTCTTTTGAATAGTCGTATCCAAACCTACACAAGGCATATTGTTTTAGATCCTGACTCACTTGAAGTAGGAGCTGTTCTGTGGCATATTCTTCACAGCTTGACCCAAATAAACGTAATTTTCTATCTCCCTCACGGAGAAAATAATCCAACATATCCATGATGTCTAATAATATGAGATCTGTATCCTGAAATAATAAATTACCTTATTTCAACCTTAATGGTAACAAGTCTTTTATTAAAGCACTTGTATAATTAGCTCACTTTATCCAAATCTCTGTGGGAGACAAGTCTTTTAATAAAGAACTTGTATAATCACCTTTTATAATAATATGAGCAATAATCATCTCTATAATCTAAGTACCTTATAGTACCAATAGTGTTTGACTATATAAATATATCAACAGCGTATAACAACAAATACTAACATAAATAAAGAACTAGCATCAAAGACAATACGATAACATTCGCAGAAGTCCAATAAATTAAAAAGCGAAACTAAAGAAAAATATCACAAAGCATGTGATAATAACTGCGAAAAATGAACAAACTACATTACGCCACAGTGTATAAACATAAAGGTTGTATAGAACTAAACGAAGTGAAGAGAAGACGAACAGATACAAACAAATCAAATAAAAAAAACTAAAGAACAGAGAGAAAAAAACAACAAAGAAAAGGACTCCTCGTCACAACTTAACAAAAATAGCAACAAATTGTCACTAGCAATTTCACTGCGGAAATTTGCACAGTCCCTAAAGGACGCTCATAGTAGGCCCTCTGTTACGTGGGATCTCCTACCACAATACAACACGTAAACATGTAAACACAAAAGCATAAACAAGGATGTTTAAATGTGGAAGGCTTTGTTCAAAACACAATACAAGGCACAGTTCACAACAATAAACAGGCCAATTATCTTTACACTCCTATCGTCAACAACAGCAACGATGAAGAACTATCGTCAGCATTCTAAGGATTAGATGATCCAACGCTGAAAACACGACAGAACTTGCTTCCAAAATGATGATAACGGTGATAATAACGGCACTTGACCTTCTTAAATACAACAGCTGAACTTGCTTCTATCAAACAGTAACAGTACTAGTAACGGCACTTGACCTTCTATACTACTGCATCATCAATGAAGGTATAGTAATTTGACCTTCTGACCTAGTTACGTTCTGTTAAGCTGGGGTAGTCAATGTGTCAACCACTACACAGCGCTGAATAAATGTAAACGAACTTGAAATCTTCCAAATAGCCCCATCAAGCTGGCACACCATAGATGTAAAGGCCCATTCTGGCCATCATAGATGTAGAGGTCTATTCTTGACATCATAAATGTAATGGGGTGTTTTACGTAGCAGAAGGTTCATACTGGATACCATAAATGTAGAAGGCTAATTGAGCGCCATAATGTTGACCATAAATGTAAACAGTCAGGAATGATCTGTGTTCGTCCAAGCGTACCAGGTGTCCGTGACCCAAATAGGACAGGCTCAGTTTAACCACTTAAATGTAGAGTAGAATGTTGAAGAATGTCCAGTATCAATGTTGAAAACGATTCTAAGCCACACAGGCGGACATAATTATATACAGGCCCTAGTTGGCCGCAACAATGCTGGCATTCGTTTGGATGACTTGAAAGTGTTGAGGTGTTGTATAATATAGAGTGTGAGTAGACTTCAATGTATGCGAATGCGTGTATGAAAGTTCGTGGAAGACAATGCTTTTAAATGACATCACACTTGTTGTAGTAATTACATGCAGTAATTCATATAGTTATTGGAACACCTCTGACGTTTGATAGACTTTAATACATCACAATGACAGGCACGCCGACATCAACATAAAAGTCATTGGCAATTCAGGACATAGCATGTATGAATACAGTTCATCAGCAAGATGTGCATGTATATAATAAAGCTGATCTCGAACAATTCCACCTTCGTCAGCTAGAGTAAAATACAGTAAATATGTAAGTTTATATAACTCCTTCCTGACATCAGTAAGTCATATATATATATATATATATATATATATATATATATATATCTATATATATATATATATATATATATATATATATATATATATATATATATATATATATATATAAGGGGCTTGACATAAGTCTTGGGCCTGACCATGAAGCACATGTCACAGAGAGCTGAAATTTTGTATAGTGTTTATTTCTTTTCAATATAGCCACCATCTGAATTGACACACTTCTGCCTTCTCTACTTGACCTTGAAAAGACCTTGGGAGTAAAACACCCTATTTTTCAAACTAAACCAGTCATCACATGCCAGTATAACTTCTTCATCGCTGTCAAAATGTTTTCCTTTTAGCTGTTTTTTAAGATTTGGGAATAGAAAAAAGTTTGATGGAGCCAAATCTGGAGAATATGGTGGGTGTGGAAGAATTTCAATATTCAAATCGTTGGCTGCTAGCTGCACAAGCCGTGCTTTGTGAGAGGGCGCGTTGTCTTGAAGCAAAGGAAGTTTTTGAGTGCGCGTTATCCCTCGTTTCCTGATCACAACCTTTCTTAGTTTGGTGAGAAGATCTGCATAGTACTGTCCATTAACTGTGTTGCCACGAGGCAGATAATCTTTCAACAGGACACCTTTGGCGTCCCAAAAAATAGTCAGCATCACTTTTCCTGCAGATTTCTGCGCTCTCGGTTTGACATGTGTTGGGGAGCCCGGGGTTTTCCATTGCATGCTGGCAATTTTGGATTCGGGGTCATAATGGTGTACTCAAGTCTCATCTACTGTCACCATGTCTCCAAAAAGTTTTTTGACTGACACTTTTTGAGCAACTGTTGACAGCAATTTACCCTCGTTTGCTTCTGTTCACGTGTCAACAGTCGCGGAACCCAGCGTGCACACACTTTTCTCATGTTTAGTCTGTTGTGTAAAATTCTATAAACTGTTCTTTCATTCAGTTTTACTCTACTAGCTATCTCCACAATTGTCATTTTTCGATCCTGGTCAATGATTTTCTTTACTTTTGTTGCATTTTCATCATTGCACTCTGAGGCTGGTCTACCAGATCTTGGCAGATCAGCAACATTTGAGCGGCCGCAATTAAACTGTTGACACCAGTTTTTTACCGAAGTATATGAAGGACAAGAATCACGAAACACTGGATCTATCTCCCTGTGTGTTTCTGTAGGTGTTTTTCCCTGAAACATCAGAAATTGTATCATAGCTCTGGCATCCTTCTTTTCCATTGTTTTGTCAAATCATTGGAGCAGCAGATCCGGTCAATAGGGTACATTGCGCCGTGCACCGTAGCGGGAAAACCCATTGAAGAAACAAACGCGTACTTCACACATTCAGTGCAAATATCATGAACTTTAAATGTGCCATGTTTCATCTTCCTCCTGTGACTCCTTCATGGTCAGGCCCAAGACTTATGTCAAGCCCCTTGTATATATATATATATATATATATATATATATATATATATATATATATATATATATATATATATATATATATGGGTCTACAGCAGGCCTCGCAATATGGCGGGCTTATAGATATGATGGCCTCTGTGATATTTCTATAACATACAGGGTGAGTCAAACCTTGTTAAATGGCATCACCGCAGATAGCGGGATACAGCACATATAAAGTTCTTTGGGCGTACACCAGACCAGTGCATATAATATTAGAATACTTCGTGAGCTCCATTACTAGTATTCTTAGTTGGCTCTTTCCCGCCCAGGGGAAAAGTCACTAGCTGGCTACAAAACGAGTCATATAAGATTCTGAACAAACGAGGGAAACAGTTTTAGGAGCAAATTACTTTACTGTCCCTCAGAATAAATATCACAACACTCAGTCGCCTCCTAGGCGTATCAGAATATAACATTGGGGAACAAACTTAAACCATCTTGGTCGAACACACAGAGGACTTTACCCAAAACCGTCTTGACCCTTTCAAAGACTACAGCTCGACTCCTTAACACAGGATGTCTTAAAATCGCGCCAGATTCTTCGCGCATGCGTCGAGACGCTCGACCCTTGAGATCAACTCAGATGGGTGAACATGTCAGGGAAAGCTGACATCGATTCTAAAATTAGACGCTGGGTTAACAGACAAGTGGGACAACCACCACTGTCAATTACAATCCCAGTAAAACATGAGTACCTTCCCTTTGATCAAGAAACTATTAAATTAAAGTCTCCGAAATTAAATAAGTACATTTTTAACATACTATAGACTCAGCAAACTGACCGCAACAGACATTTAAAGATGACAGGTGGAAATAGTGTGTGCACAGTGTTCAATAGCTCAGTAGCAGATCATTTTATCAACTGTTCAAATATCTGGTAAGTCAGATAAGTGTAATGTTGATTATAAGCACACCTTACAGACTACAGGACAAGTAATAATTCCATTATCTACGAAACATATTAAGCTAGCAGTAACAACATGTCCTCCCCCAGTTTTATTGCAACGTTTTATTAAACTTCTGAAACTGTAACAATCAAATTATGATATTTTAATATATTTATTTTCTTTGTTCTTTAAATACAGAAATGTTATAGTTTGTGTTGCTGAATATATCGTGTTATATTTAGCTTTTGTTATTTTGCTACATGTATTATTTCAACAGTATTCTAGTCAATCAATCAATCAATCAATCAATACCCTTTGGCTCCTCCGGGTGCATGTCTTCAACAAAAACATGCCGAGTCCTCCTGTCACGTGTCATCCGCTCAAGTTCTTTCCATGTTTTCCTCATCATTTTCACTTCTGTATCCAATTCTCTTCTCCATGTGTATTTTGGTCTACCACTGTCTCTGTTTCTCTGTGGATTCCAGATGTAGGACTGCTCTGTAATGCTATCAACAAGTTAACATTTGTTAAATGATACTATTTTTACCTCGTTTTTGTCGAGGCATGCTCCATT
Organism: Oreohelix idahoensis; assembly: GCA_024509875.1. Lineage (NCBI taxonomy): Eukaryota > Metazoa > Mollusca > Gastropoda > Stylommatophora > Oreohelicidae > Oreohelix > Oreohelix idahoensis. The sequence continues at coordinate 94,889 of JAMPIV010005912.1, forward strand.
TATCTTAGACATAATACTGAAGTAGAGGTCCTGAAACAGGCAGAGAAAACTCTTATTGTATTTATTGTTGTTGTTGTTGATTAAAATTGACGTCATTGCACTCAGGGCAAACCCATAGGTGCTCAGTCTACGTCAGCAAATGTCGAAAGTTATGAATGCTAATTGTTCCTGTTTCACGCTGGTTATATTCACGCCTGATGTAGCTCCTCATACGCCCAATTTTGCTGGTCTTACGTTTGATGACAAATTCCAGCAATCATATCTTTGATGATTCATTGAGTGCAGTGTCATTCTCTAATAGTGGATCATTAATTGACTAAGTATCTCTCCCTTATCCATATCCAATGCACCTATTATGGATACTCTTGAAGCTAGTCTTTTTGCTCAGTCATTGTCGCGAACCCCTGCGTGACAAGGACAGTAGATCCTTAAGATTCGAGGCTTCGATTGATGTTTTCCATTCATGGCGCAGCCATCATCTTTAGACCTTCCGAAGCATGGATTCTAAGTCTGATAAAATAACTGCCCTTAATGATGTTTCAGACAGCCCCTTAAGCCGGCAGTAGCTGACTTTACATCAATTCTCATGATGGAGTTTGTTATCATGTAAGCCCCGCTATGTTTAACGACGATTCTGCTCTTTACCCTACCAGAGAAGCATCACTCAGATTTCTCACCACGGATTTCACACCCATCACTGTACACAATCGTCTTTAGCACTAAGTACTAAATTTAGTCTACAATCAGCGTACACAATTTTGTTTAATACAACGCGCATGCAGAAAAACAGATGGTAATCTTTACAGTAACAATAGTTTTGAAGGGCCACCATTGTGAGGGATTGAAAGATCTGATCAACTTACTTGAAAGCCCTGCCAAATACTTCAACAAGTGCACAGTCCAGTGGATATCGGCCTATTGCATCTTTCCAAAATGGAAATGGATAAAATAACTATAAAGACTTATTCCACCCTGGGATCGAATTCACCTCTCAGATCTCCACTTTCTCTGTTAATTTCCTTGACATTGTTGACACCATCGCCCCCCCCCCTACCTTAACACTTCGGTGTACTACAAACCCACTGATGCACACAGTTACCTCTTTTATACTTGTACTCATCCTCAGGCTTGTCGTGACTCCTTGCTTTTCTCAGAACTTCTCCACCTCCGTCGGTTATGACGAGCACAGGAAATGTTGGTCATCTTCCGCAGGAGACAGTATCCGGAGGATGTTTTTACCTCTGCCTTAGAGCGTGTTCTCCCTATTTCACGTCTAGAGGCCCTCAGCCCCCGTAACAAAACGTCCTCGGATAGAGTCAAGTTAATATTGACCTATCACCCTCACAGCTCTGCTATTAAAAGGATCTTGTATCGCCACCTACCTCTCCTCCAAGCTGACCCAGTGGCACAGGAAGTGTTTAGTGAGCCATCCTTGCTTGCATATATGTGGGACCTCATAGTCTACAGCCGTTTGAAAACTGTCAACGATGGCCATTTTGGTACCCAGCCATGTAACCGGACACGATGCACGACATGCCAGTATGTAATCCAAACACGCACAATGACATACCCTAAGGCCAAGTTCACCATCACTCACAGTTTCACATACGAGTCACGTAACGTCATTTATGCTATTATATGAAAACAATATTACTTACATCGGCCAAACGAGCACACGACTGGGGGACCGATTCTGTAGACACCTCTACGACGTCTCTCAGCTGAAATCCACACCTTTGGCCATCCACTTCAATGGCCCTGGCCACCACGGATTAATATTAATGCTTAGAGGGGTAAAGTTATGAGAATGGTGAAATTTTTTTTTCTTACGCACGCTATTACTCGAGGCGTAATCTCAGCTTAATGTCTAACCTGAGACTGATTTTACGTGAGTATCCCTTTTTTTCTTGCACAGAGACAGGTATCCCTCGCCATTCAGGTGCCACTGACATACAGGAGCCATCGGATCATCTTCTTCGGACGCCAACAGTCGGTTTCGCCTGGAACAACGCCTCATCCATCTTATGGCTTGCCTTAAACCCAGTCGTTTGAACACCCAGCATTCCTTTGTCTGAGGCATCTTTTTCTATCTAGCCCCAGGTCTATTATGTCTGCGATCACCCTTGACTTCCCTCCTATTTTATATATGAATATAGCATAGAGCTACAACACACACTTAAACCAGTAAAATCTACAGACGTGTTGATAGTAATGGGTGATATGAATGCAAAAGTAGGAAAAGGAAAATACAAGAAAATAGTAGGACACTATGGATTAGGAACAAGAAATGATAGAGGAGACAGACTTATCCAGTTCTGTGAAGAAAACCAGCTGGTCATATGTAACACCTTTTTTGAACACCACCCAAGGAAATTATGCATATGGAAAAGCCCTGGAGATGTAATAAGAAATCAAATTGACTATATCATGATAAAACATAGATTTAAGAATAGTATTACAAGTGCAAAGACACATCCTGGCGCCCTTATAAATTCAGATCACAATCCGGTCATCATTAAAGTAAATCATCATCTCATCTCAGCCCGTAACCGGTCATGGGTCGTAGGGGTGCCATGGTGGAAGCATCAGCAGACAGGGTCCTCCACTGCTCTCTATCCTCAGCAATGCGTACAAGTGTGGAAAAACCGTGTCCTGCCCATTCTTTGATGTTATCAGCCCAGGATTTTCTCTGCCTTCCTCTTCTCCGTTTACCTTCGACTGTTCCCTGAAGGATCGTTTTCGAAAGGGAGTCATGACGAGTTACATGCCCAAACCAGGCAAGCTTTCGACGTTTCACTGTTGACAAAAGTGGTTCTTGGTGGCCTGCATAGGTGTTTATCTTCTCTCTAACATAGACATTTGTTTTGTGCTCTTTATAGCAAATGCGCAAAATTCTTCTATAACATTTATGCTCGAAAGCCTGAATCCTTCGCTCCGTATCTGCAGTGAGTGTCCAGCTCTCACACCCATACAAGAGAATAGATAATACAAGTGATTTGTATAATTTGATCTTCACAGGAAAACTGATGTTACTTTTCCAGATCACATTCAACCTTGTCATGGCAGCTGAGGCCATCTCAAGTCTTGTCTTGATTTCTTTAATTGATCTTCCATCACTGCATATAGTGGACCCGAGATATTTAAAGGTGTTAACTTCTTCTAACGTTTGCCCATTTAACGTAATGTTGGTCGGAACATGTTTCTTATGGCTATTCACCAATATCTTGCTTTTTTCTATATTAATTTCCATCCCATACGTTCTTGTTACTTTCTCCAGTCTAGAGGTAGGGTCTTGAAGTTCTGATTCTGATCCAGCTATCAGATCAATATCATCAGCAAAACGTAGGTTGCACAGAGGTCGGCCTCCAATCGATATGGTTGATTTATAATCGTAGAGAGCCTCCTGCATAATATGTTCTAGATAAATATTAAAGAGCACTGGGGACAGGATACATCCCTGCCGAACTCCTACAGTTGTTTTGAAAAATTCTCCAATGTCGTTGCTTGCAAAAACAGCACTGCTTGCGTCCTTGTATAGTGCTTCAATGATATCTATGATGTTGGGATCAAAATTGAATTTTCTCATTACTTGCCATAAGCCTTCATGCCAGACTCGATCGAAGGCTTTTGTGAAATCGTGAAGTTATGGTATAAATCGTGTTGATGTTGGAGATGTTTTTCGATAAGTAATCTAATATTGAAGATTTGTTCTGAGGTACTTCTTTTTGGTCTAAAGCCAGCCTGTTCCTCTGACAAGATTTCTTCTGATTTCTGTTTTATTCTGTTCAAAAGTATCCTTAACATCACCTTACTTGGATGACTAATAAGGCTAATGGTTCTGTAGTTCTTGCACATTTTTAGATTTCCTTTCTTTGGAAGCGGTATTATTAATGACTGCGTCCATTCTTTTGGCCATTTTTTTGTACTCCATATCTTCTGGCAAATTGTTGTCATGATTTTTACTATATCTGGTCCTCCATATTTCAAGAGCTCTGCTGGGATATTATCCACACCCGGTGACTTCCCTCCTTTCATCGAACATATAGCCTCTTCCACTTCTTCCCGTAATATTGCTGCATTTCCGAGTTCCCTGTTTTCGCACTTAATGTTGTTTAATATGCCTAAGTCAGTGTCAAGTTTACAGTTATATAATTCTTTACAATATTCTGTCCATCTTCTCATTACAGCTGTTTTTTCATTGAGCAGAGCCCCATTGCTATCTTCTATGACAGTTACCCTGGGCTGTTGGGGTTTTGATAGTTTTCTTAATGTGTCAAAAGCTGCCTTGCTGTTACCTTTTATTAGCCCCGTATTAATGGACTCACATTGATCAGCTACCCATTTTTCTTTGGCCTGTTTCATTTTCTTCCTAATATTTTTATTCACCATACTGTATTGCCATGCTGCTTCAGGAACCTCTTTCTTAACCTTTTTCATTTCCCGCCGTGTATCACAAAACTTCAGAATGTCATCTGTAACCCATTAAAGTAAATATAAAGCTGAAAAGAACAGGAAACAGAAGAGAGGAGGAACCCCAGATAGAAATATCAGCACTGAAACAACCAAATATAAAACAAAAATATCTAATCGACGTCAAAAATAAATATCAACAATTACTGACAGAAAGCATGGAGCAGTATAGAAGAGAAAACCCAGAACAAAAAGTAACCACACAATGGGAATGCTTAAAAACTAGCATACAATCAGCAAATGCAAATTTAGCTAAAAAGGAGCCTAAGAAAAATCAAATTTGGATGACAGATGACATCTTGAGTAAAATGGCAGAAAGAAAGAGAGCAAAAAACACTCCAGAATATAAAACAAAAGACAATGACATACGTACTATGTGTAGACAAGCAAAAGAACGGTGGATAGAAACAAAATGCAAGGAAATAGAAGACTTGGAAGCAAAGCACAAGACAAGAGATATGCATGAAGAAATAAAGAAATTATCAAATAGCGGTTTGCACAAGGAGGAAGCTGTATCAAGAACAAAAATGGTGTAATATTACTTGATGAGAAAGACATATCAAACAGATGGGCAGAATACGTAAAAGAACTATTTGAGGACAACAGACAACCATCACCAGATTCTAATGAAGGCCCAAACATTCTTAGATCAGAAGTAAAGAATGCCATACATTTGATACAAAAAGGAAAATCAGAAGTCACGGATAACATAAAAATTGAAATGATAGAAGCCCTGGAGAGCTTTGGTATAGATATAATCACAGATCTATGCAACGATATATACAATACAGGATATATACCACTGTGACATATTATGAAAATAATATTTCATATATATATTTCTTTATCTACACTTTTCTTTTACCTAGCCTTCAACTACGCCTGTTGGTTAACATAAAACCATTCCTATACTCAGAAATCGGTCTCGTTTTCTATTTAGCAAGCATTTTATTGTCGTTTGCTAATTTTCTTTGATGTATGTTCTCGAGCAGACCTATTAGCTACGTTGAGTTGTAAAATTTTAACGCCAGCGATTGAAAAATAAGATCAGACAGCGATCAGAGCAGATTATAGTGAACCAAGGTTAGACCAATTTCTATTATCTCCCTTGAAACCCGCTCACTAGAGCAGGTAATTAAACACGGCGAATTGCCAGATCAAAAGACATTGCTCGCTAGAAGGCCATACGAGCAGAGACGTGTAAAATTTGCACTGACTAACAAATTACGTTACGTCGGATCTCAAGCGAGTCCATACGCAACAGAGAGAGTCTGGATTTCGGCTTTAGTGTGAGAAAGATCTTTGATTTGCAGATTGAACGAAGAATTCTCCGTAGGTGCAAAATCTGGCAGAGAGTCTGGTTTGCGGTGAAAAGTTTTATTCCCTGTGATTTCAGAGATATAAACCCCAGCAGTCTAACTAAATTTATCCAGCACCTCCAGTATTTCAGAGAACATCTAGCTTTCGATTCTAAGATCTCTTATAATAGAATTATCACTTAGTTTTTCGATTGGAGATCGTCGTATTTCTGGCTTGTGGTAATTATTATACTAGTAGTTTGAGTGATTTAACTAGTTAAATCATCAATTATATTTTACTAGTTAATTTCTGTGCAGTGATTTACTAGTTAGGTCCGACATCAATATCTCTCTAGGTTTTACTGTGTTAAAGTGGATAGCAGAACTAATAATAATTTCTAGCTAAACTCTTCCAGTTATAATATAAATTTTATTAACTGCTAGTAACCAGTCAGAGAATATTCTAACCAACTAAGTAAATGCACTTATTCATCATGAGTATTGACGACATATGTATTTATTTCTAATTCACGATGACTGATTTTTTTAAATGACTAGAATTTATTTCACGAAAGTTTTTAAACGATAAGACAAGCTCTAAGCTTGTAGATATAATTTACATTAAATAACCGAAGTGGATAAATATGTTCTATGTTACGTGGGGTAAGGATAGGATTGTGTATACTATATATTGGTTAAGTATTTGTATCTTTTCTCTTTACACAGTATTTGGGTCAAACCCTAAACCTTACCAGCGGCTTCCATATGAATCTGAGAATAACTTTACAAAAAGAACATTCTGATATAAATATTGGGTTCTCAAAGTGACTTGTCTGGCCTCGTGTGTTGACACCCGGAAAGAGGCAGAGTACCAACCCAAAGAATATTAAGAATAAATTGTAACTGGACTCATAGATACCAGATTTCTTTTCCCAATTTCATATACATTCAGCCAGTTTTGGCGACAAAATCAAACATTGACATTACCTGAATAACAACCGCAGTGTAGTGAAGAAGATTTAGCCTGAACAGATTCATTTACCTGACACTCGATTTAACGATTGAAGATTCCAAACTACTTTACACTGTGAACATTAGACCTCTTAATTATTTTACTACCTGGACAAAATATGAAGTGACATAATCAGCATCCTACTACCAGTAGCGAATCAAGCGTTTCCCATCATATGAATTAATTAGTCTTTGAAGAAACTGGGGCTTGATTCCCCAATAACCAAACCTTGGATGGGCTGTGTGTACCTTACGATTGTTCCAGATGTTGTGAAAGCACCATTAGGTAAGAGTGACTGGTTGTGATCACAGGTCTGTCAGAGCGAGAGAAAGCAGGGATAAATAATTCTTTCATTGTATAACACCATGTACTAACTTTCTAATGTTTTATGGACGTTTTGCTAATGCTGTCCCTTTTAGAATAGATTAACGTATAAACTCTGTTCTTTATTGTAGAGGGAAATCCTAGACCATAGCCTAAACACCTTTGACTCTTTGGGGGTTAATAACTTCTCTTCTAACGGGATCTTATCTCAACAGGGGGAGGGAGGATTACACCTATGAGTCTTACTCTTTAATTAATTAATTAACTTATGTGTATTTGTATTTGATTTCATATTCAAAAATATTGTTGGTGTGAAGTTTCTTTATGATAAATAAAATTTACATAAACTTTATTTACGTGTGTTGGTCAGCTCGTCCCAAAAGATCCCTATTCCGTTGATAAAGTGTTTCTTCACGTCTGTGCGTCTAACTGTCGTCACTTATGTGTGTGTATGTGAGTGGTGATATATATATATATATATATATATATATATATATATATATATATATATATATATATATATATATATAGTGAGGTGACTACCAAAGTCTTGTTGTAGAGATAAGCTGAATGAGAGAAGTTTCTCGATTTCAGGGACAGACTGTACCTATTTTCCACCATCTCACTCGTGAAAATCTATTTCTTTGCAGTTATCTCTCACTGAGTCACCACATGTTCTAGTCTATTCAGAAGGGACCAATCTATGTCTTAATTCCCCTATCGAAAATCTACGACAACCACACGACATGAAGACATCAGTTTTTATAACATTGCCCAAAAAACCTAATCAATCAGCCTGATGAGTCATGCAATTAAGATACTGCTCCAAATCATACAGGAAAGAATAAAAAGAAAGGTAGACAGCGAAATCCAAGAAGAACAGTTTGGTTTTAGATGGAACACTGGAACAAGAGGCAATATTTTGCCTAAGAATATTAGCAGAAAAATGCACAGAGGTCCAAAAAAGTATGTACATGTGCTTCATTGACTATAAGAAGGCTTTTGACAGAGTCCATCATGAGAAAATAATTGAATGCCTCGAAGACATAGGTATTGATGGAAAATGTATAAGAATACTCAGTAACCTTTATTAGGAGCAAACTGCCACAGTAAGATCTGGAAGGAATTATTCATCATACATAGACATAAAAAGAGGTGTCAGACAAGGTTGTGTGCTGTCCCTCTGCCTATTTAATCTATACACCGAAAAAAGTTTCAAACAGATACAGGAAATACCAGGACTGAACATCAGTGGAAGGTCAATAAATAACCTTAGATATGCAGATGATACCGTGTTGTTAGCTGACAGCTGTGGTAAAGTGGGATGTTATAAATATTTATAGGGGACTTAATGTAATTGACTGAGATCAGCTGTGAAGGTATCTGTATCTAATAGGTGTAGTGTTTTACAGATAACCTTACTTGCTACCACATTTATACCTCAGTCAGAATTATTCTGGAATATTGTGATGACTACGTTGAATGTTTAGGGTTATGTAAATGATGAAGTGTAAGTCACAACAACAACAGACAGATAAACAATTTAATTATTCCACCACACTTGACAACACTGTGACACTCACACACATTTAACACTCTATAAGACTATCTTAAATGAGTCACTGGTAAAGTTTCAAATATATATATATATATATATATATATATATATATATATATATATATAAATATATATTATATATATATATATATATGTATTAATTACTTTCACTAATGGATGATTCAACTACACAGTGAAACCAGGAAATCACAATCTATAATCACAATTTATGTGTACATAATTTATAAATATGAACCGTGTAGTGACATATTTTATTAATATTATCCTATGTGTGTCAGTTGTGTAGTAGTACTATGAGGTAATACTGGTTTTGTTTTCAAGCTTTGTTGTTATTAGTCATCATGACTTCAAGTGTTTGTTTATCTTGGAAATAGTATGGGGAAAAGTTCACAGTTCCTATCAATTAAAACAATGTATTTTCCCTCTGTTTTATTATAATGTCAATTTTAGAGGGGGACACATAATGTTGAGCTCCTCTGGCCACAGAAGCTTATCTTTCGTGATGGTGGCAGGAAAAGACTCCTCTGCTCGATAGCTTCCTGTGTTCTGGAGACACCTCACTGGTCAATATCTGGACCCAGGAGTATGCTGTCAGCCTCTAGATTCAGCAAAGCTCAGACCAGGTGCTGCTCAATAACTAAAGTTACCACGTTCCCTGAAACAAGAAGGTTGTACCTCCTATTTCAGAACTAATTTATAATCCATTTCCAGACTGAACACAATTCATAACAAACACTGAGTTCAGAGCGGTATTTAGCTTTATTTAGCCTGGCAAACAACTGATTTGTATCCGGCAATGGATCCACCTGTCCTTCTGTAATAGCATTCAGTCTCCTGTAATCTATACAGAGTCTATGTTCTCCAGAGGGTTTCCTTAAGAGTACAACACTGGAACTATACGAAGATTCAATGTGTGAAATAATTCCTTCCTTCAACAAATAGTCTATCTCTTCCTTCAAAGCTTTCTCCTTAGCAAAAGGAATCGAATAGGGTTTCATACATACAGGTGTGGGGTCTATCAGCTTCATATCATATTCCAATAAGTTTGTATGCCCTGGTCGGTCTGTTAACACCTCTGTATGAGTATCTAGAACCAGTTGTACTCTCTTCTTTTGCTCTTTCGTTAAGTGTGTACCGATTTTCACCTGTGCCGCTGTCTCACAGGGGTGTAATGGATATTCAAATGATGAAAGTGGTTCCTTTTTCATCTCCATGGCAATGGACAAGGTCAACAAGTGTGTCTCTTCCTGATTTTCTCTTTCCAAGTATTTCTTCAGGAGATTCACATGATAGATTTTTTCTTTCCCCTTCTTATCTATCTTATAATTGGTTCTAGACACCTTCTCTAGAACTGTATATGGACCTTGCCATCCAATGTGTAACTTATTCTGACTACCGGGCAGAAGAAGCAGTACCTTCTCTCCCACAGCCAAATCTCTGTCTTTCGCCTTCCTGTTATAATAGGCAGCATGTTTCTTCCTGGCTTGTTTCAAATTTTCATTGGCAAGTTTCCAACCAGTTTTTAACCGAGTGGTCAGCTCATTCACATATTGGTATGAAGATGTAATGTTTTCCTCTGCCTTTTCATCAGTCCACGTTCTTTCATCATTTTGTGGTCCCACGGAATGGTCTCTTCCAACGAAGCGCTATAGTGATGACAGAATTATCATTCACAAAACGACCGCTACCAATTTTTCTTTTGGGGCTTTCTCCCCACTTAAAATTCTTGATGAGAGATTTCCTCTCTACATCCTCTTCCTCCAGTTTGTTTAAGTCCGATTGAGGGATTTTCGGCTTATCCTGGGGTAAGACATCTTTTTGCACTGAAAAGGGGCTTCCCGATCCATTTGGTCCACTTTATTAAATTTATTTTTCTTTTCAGTGTCAGGCCTACGTTTGCCCCGTGGCGTGTAGAGTTCCTGCTCACTATTCCCACTTGTTGGTGTTCCCTCATGTGCTATGCTTCACCTTTCTACAAAATTCTCAATGTCCCATCTTGCCTTGGGCGAATAATAATTTTGAGCCACCTTTTGGATGATGGTACCTATTTTCTCATGGTCCCCATCTGGTTTCACATGTAGGCTCCTTATTAAGTCTGCCCTATATCTTTTAGGAAGTACCAGCTGTCCCTGACCTTTGGATCTAGCTCCAGTCTTCCTATACATCAACTTGTTTTTCATGTAAAATTCTCCCTTGCCTGGAGTTGTATGACAAGTTGACAATTTCCTAAAACAAGGCTTGAGGGTCTTATCCCCAGCCTGTGCCTTCCTCATCTCTTCTGGAGTGGTATCTAACATAATATCCTCCTCCTGTCTTGAGGTTGACCTGACCGGAAGGGTGGCTGTAGAGCGCTGTTTCCTCTCAGATATATGTAGAGTGTCTAATTGGAGGTGTGTGACAGTACTCTACTGGATATGTGTGACGTGTTTATAAAGTCAAGCATCAGATAGGGACGTCACATCAATTCATAACGTATAAAGTCAATGATGCTTGCAACAGCCAGTGACGTTTTTTTGTATAATTTATTATAGACGCCACAATGACGAGGTGTGTAGACATAATCAAGCAGGTACATCACAGGTACGATCAAACAGTCAATATTACATCAAGATAGTCCATACAGTACTGGACGGCAGACAGCATCAATAATAATATACATCGTGTGCCTTTTAGGATATCGTAATCAGCTGTACATGTAGTCAGGTAGTAAACCTCCCCTTTCCATAAGAGCTAGTAGATATCAAATGGGAGATTAAATCCGGTCTCCTATATCCGACCTCAACAAGACAGGCATGTCTTCTGAGCGTCACATTATCGTCCTCTATATTCCTTAAACAGCAAAGGTATCAAACCTAGATCCATCAATAAAGTTCAGGAAGCAAATGGCCCTTAGGACATGCATCAATCGATGCGTGATAATATATAAGTGGATCATGCGCTGAGCAAACTTGTCATATCATAAACTCTTTCATAAGGCAGGCTAGGCAAAAAAGTCAACATCACAAGATGGCGAAGAGTCAATCAGCAAAATAAGTTCATTACCTGTTCATCAGGAATTAAACTACAGAAATCACATATGCCTCCAGGCATTTGGAATAACATAGAGATATAACATCTCAAAAGAGGAACAACAATGATGAGAACTCCTTCCTGAAATAATATGAGCGAAGACGCTAGCACATCGCTACGTCTCGCTGCTTCAACATCTCTCTTCCGACAAGTGGGCGGAAATCGTCTTAAACAATGACAATCTAGCACATGCGCAGAACACGCGAATCGAAAACAACTCAGCTAACTTACGAAACGAAGAATGTTCTAAGATGTTCGACTGAAGATTCGAACCTTAAAAGGAAATGACATCGCAAGTTGCCAACTGTTTCTAGGAAAACGCTCCATACATGGTTATGACTTAAAATCGCTCACACACAAATTATCAACAACCATCGCTATCAAGATAAGACAACTTTTTTTTACAATGCTATCAAGATTAGACAACTGTAGAAATAAAAGTGACTACCATTCCATGAGTTATCTCCCATGCATTAAAAAATTAAATATATAGTCAGAATGCATGGACAGAATACATAGTCAGAATATTTAGTCAGAATAAGTTGCGACAAGTTTAGCGCAACATTACCGCCACCTCCCGATTAAAAAAAAAATGTGCAACATTTTTTTTTTTAATATCCAAGAGTAAAACCCAAAAGCGGTTTAACAACGCATGAATTATGCGAGGATAAGTAATTGCACTGCCTAATGTGAGGCTAAATTGACACATAAAGTGTCTGGTGAGAATATTTCTCAACAGATAAACAATCTGATTCAAAAAATATATATCGGGGGAGATGCCACCAACACACACTACGCTTGCATGAAAATACAATATAAATATGCAAGTTCATATCATTATAATCAAATAGAATGGATGTACACATCTGATATAGAATGTTAAATAGCTCCTTATCTAAATGTTTAACAATATCATTGCATAATGAAATTAAACATAAATGACGACCCAGGACACATCTCCTGTCGTTCCAAGGAAAGTGTACAATGTGGAACTCTCCATGTTTGACAACGAAAGGTAGCTTCTCAGATCAACAATAACGTGCTGAGAAAAAACAACCAATATAATTCTATTTAATAGCCATTAAGTTTCATACTATACAATACATTATTATTAACAATTGTGGCTGAGTGAACTTTCGGTCCTTATATTAACTACTCAATCTTCCTTTTATTTTAAAGATGGGAACAAAAGAAGATGATAACAAAGCACAATAGTATGTGTTCACCTAAAGTGAGGACAGATGTGCTAATGTATTGTAGTAATATAGGTGTGTTATGACTCTGTCGTATATCTAGAAATAGGACAGAAGTATCAGTTGGAATCGTGTGGGCATCTAGACAGAATGTCAGCCATCACATTATCCGACCCACGGATAGCTCGTACCGTGAAGTGAAAAGGTTGAAGAGCAATAGCATATCGAGTGGATCTCGAACTCTTCAAGTTCTTAGTCTGAATAGCTGTAAGAGCTTTCTGATCATTTTCTAGAATGAAATGTACGCCCAGGAGGAATCTTTGTAGTTTGAGAATAGACCAAACCATAGCCAACAATTCACGGTCTAAAACCGAGTAGTTCCTCTCTGCCGCATTTAGTTTTCTAGAAATGTACATGACAGGATGCAGAGTTTCAGCATATTCCTGCATAAGTGCTGCTCCGATCCCAGTGGATGAAGCATCACTTCCAAGAACAAAAGTCCTATCAAGAGTAGGTAATCTTAGGATGGGAGGAGAAGAAAATATTCTCTTAATCTGGTCTAAGGAAGATTGACATTCCTGAGACCAACGAATCAGATTAGGCGATCCTTTCTTCAACAACGTTGAAAGAGGTGCCATTATCGAAGATAGATTCGGAATAAATCTCCCAAAGAATTGAATTAAACCCAAGAGACTACGGACTTGTTTCTTCGTTTTAGGTACAGAGATGTTCAATATTTTCGAAGTATTGTGGTCTTCTGTCTTCAAGAGACCATGACCAACACGGTGACCCAGGAAAGAGATTTCACCAAAACCAATATAAGCTTTAGAAGGTTTTGCTGTCAGATTATACTCACGTAGAGTAGACAGTAGGTCATATAAACCCAGATAGTGATCTTCCCAGGAATCACTGAAGAGACAGATATCATCTAAGTATGCGATGACATCTGAACGATGAGAAAGAATTCGACGCATCATGCGAACGAAAGTAGCAGGGGCGTTCATAAGCCCGAAGGGCATTACATTCCATTGAAATAAACCCCTAGGTGTAAAGAAAGCAGTCAGAGGTTTGGCATGATCTGCTAAAGGCACTTGCCAATAACTTTTTGACAAGTCAAGTTTAGTGAAGAATCTAGAATTAGAAAGTCTAATAAGTAGATCTTCTAGTAAAGGCATAGGTTCAGCATCGAACTTTGTGACTTGATTTAATTTGCGATAGTCAACGCAAATTCGTATGTTCTTATCTTTCTTCCGAACAATAACCATGGCAGAAGAATATGGTGAAGTCGATGGTTCAATTATGTTCAATTGAATCATTTCATCCAATTCCTTTTCCACTTGTGACTGAAAGTGTATAGGGATAGGATACGGTCTAACCCTAACAGGATTATTGTCGGTAAGAATTATGTCATGTTCTATGACATGCGTGTGACCAGGGATGTCGGTTAGAACATCCTTAAATGTCTGTAACATCGACGAGACTTGACGATGTTCATCAACAGTGTCATGAAATATTCTAATCCACATATATAAATTATTAGGTAAATATGAAGCCTAACAAATAAAATTAATAAAGAAAAGAGCAATGGTAAAATGACAGTGCTGTCACAAAGAATGTACTCGAAATCCCCCTTGTTTTCTGCTTCGTCTGCAAATTGTAACGCTTTCACGTTGATAGTAAAAGCTTATTGTATTATACCCGCTTTCTTCAATGAAACGTGTGCTGTATTTCTTGGAAAAACATTAAGAGGCAGACTGCGTAATGACCTAAATTTTAAATTCCATTCATGTCTTTTTCTACATTACGTTACCAAAACGAACGAACAGATGGACAAAAGGATAGCGAGAAGGGAGAGGCAGAAAGCCGAACATTAAACACGCGTCGCGCGATACACAATTACTACTATCACGCGTGTTAGGCTACAAGCACTAACTTTTTTTTTTCAGACGGACAGTGATAAAATACACTACCCTTCCCCAGAGTTAGGTTTTAAAATCATAAAAAACGCTTATTAGGAAAGATAACAATAGATGGGTTTACGGTTGAAAACATAACAGTACCCAGACAGCATATCTTCGAAACAGGAGGTAGAAAATACATATTTTGAACGCAGCCACGTAGCTCTTTTAAAGTGGGAAAATTGGGTTCCTTAGGGCTTGCTGACAAATAATATGTAAAACGTTACGCCAATAGTCCAGGAATTAATAAATTATACCCAAAATAAAATAGTGAGGCTGCCTGACAGCATGAAATCATTTCTGCTCATAAAATTTTTTATAACGTGTTTGAAAAAAACCTTACGTTACATAAATAGCCTACCATGTAAACTCCAAATTGATTGGAGCGCAACAAATGAAAGCCTAACCACGATTGGTCGAACTATAAATACTATCTTTCGTTGTTAGGGGAAACGGGAAAAGGTAACATTTTTTCAAACACTTGTCGAAACGTGGCTCATTGGCCAGTCTCGCTGATATACACACTTGGGAGCGTTAGTTCGAAACCACTTGTTTAAAATAGCTTGAAAAAGCATCAGTGCGTTGAAGCCAGCTCATAATTGTGTTAAATAAAAGCCTGGAACATAGGCAGATGGAAATTTGTGCCAGTTTGTGCCAGAATTCATTGCTAATCAACGTATCTGTGTTTATTCGTATGAATTGTGGGACAGTGGTCTTGATGGTACTGAGCAGCACCTGGTCAGAGCTTTGCTGAATCCAGTGTCGGACAGCATACTCCTGGGTCCTTTTAGCTATCAGTGAGGTGTCTCCAGAGCCCAGAGGAGAATTCGAGCAGAGGAGTCCTTTCCTGCCGCCATCACGCCAGATAAGCTAACTTGGCCAGCTGAGCTCAACATTATGTCCCCTCATCTTGAACTGACTTTGTAAAATTAACATTAAGAGGGGAATTTACTTGTCTTAAAATCAGGAACTGTGAACATCTCCAACACTAGTCCCTAAAGACAAACTATTGAAGTCATGATGACAAATACCAACAGAGCTTGAACAAAACAAAACCAGTATTACCTCATTTTACCACTACACAACTGACACACATAGAACATTTGTAATAATATATGTCACTACAATATTCATATTAAATACATTCTGTACATAACTTGTAATTTAAATTGATTGTGATTCCTGGTTCCCTTGTAGTTGAATCAGGACACATATTCATTCATGCCAGTAATGAATACATATTGTTATTTGAAAGTTTATCAGTGACTCTTTTAAGATATCTTTGTAGAGTGTTATATGTATGTGAGTGTCACAGTGTTGTCAAGAGTAGTGGATTAAATTAAATTGTTTATCTGTCTGTTGTTGTGACTTACACTTCATCATACACATACCCTAGACACATAACGTAGCATCACACTATTCCAGAATAATTCTGACTGAGATATATATATATGTGGTAGCAAGTAAGGTTATCTATAATACACTCCTCTTAATAGATATAGATACCTTCACAGCTGATCTCAGTCAGTACACTAAGTTCCCTATAAGTATTTATAACATCCCACTTCACCACATATATTGGGGGCTCGCTCTTGGGATTTTGAATCTTTAACTATTAAAAATATTGGGGGTAATTCACTTCAGGGAATATAAGAATTAAAAGGTATCCTTGGGTGGAATTAAATAAGGTTGAGCTCACGGTGCCTGTGTTGTCCATTAGATATATAGTTAGAAATTGAATTGTTGGGTAGACATTATAAAAATTTACCTGATAGACAATGGCGGACCTGGCCAAATTTCGATCTGCTGCGGTTCAGACTGCAAAAGAGTTAGGATTAGATGGGCAAGCTATGGTTGCCTATGTCACGACGGAATGTGACAAATTTATTGAACGTGAAGAAAGAAGGTTTGAAGCCGAAAGAAAGTTAGAGGCTGACAAGGAAATTAAGAAGTTACAGTTTGAGGCTGAGGCTGAGACTAAGAGGTTGCAAGCTGAGGCTGAGACTAAGAGGTTGCAGATTGAGGCTGACAAAGAGGCTAAGAAATTGGAAGCAGAAGAGAAGAAATTAGCTGCAGAAAGGGAAGCCGAGGAAGAAGACAGGCTGCAGAAAGGGAAGAGAGGAAATTAGCTGCAGAAAGGGAAGCAGAAGATAAAAGATTACAAAGGGAACATGAGTTACGACTAAGGGAGTTTGAGTTTCAAGGCCATGCTCCTGAAAATGGTGCCAGTCCCTTTGCCTCTGATGCTACGGTTACTCAAGGAGCCTCAACC
The DNA here is from genome assembly GCA_024509875.1 of Oreohelix idahoensis. Taxonomy (NCBI): domain Eukaryota; kingdom Metazoa; phylum Mollusca; class Gastropoda; order Stylommatophora; family Oreohelicidae; genus Oreohelix; species Oreohelix idahoensis. The sequence continues at coordinate 112,064 of JAMPIV010005912.1, forward strand.
TCAGCTATGAATTTTCATTTAGATCATTTTGTTGAGAAAGACGATGATATTGAGAGCTACCTAAATAGGTATGAGCTATTAGCTACCACGTATGGGTTAGAGAGAGAAAGGTGGAGCTTAAAGTTATCTCAGGGACTTCGTGGGGCAGCTTATGAAGTTTTTGCAAAAATGAGCAGAGGTGATCAGGAAAATTATGACATGCTAAAGCAGGCTCTTTTGTTAAGGTATGAAAAGAATGCAGAGTTTTACAGGAAAAAATTTAGGAATGCTAAACTACTGTCAGGTGAAACCTATCACCAGTTCTCTGCACGAATCGAGACATACTTGGAGAAATGGACTTCTCTGGGGAAAACCCAAGATCTTAAGGAAATGGTCCTTATAGAGCAACTAAGAGAGTCCATGGCTCCAGACCTGAGAAAGTTTCTCATGGAACAAGGTGCAGAGAGGCTGGGTGAGTTGCTAAATGTTGCTGAAAGGTATCAAGCAGCTCAAGCAGAGGTAACAGGTAATAAAAAGAAACAGGTGGACAACTTTAGGGCACCACAGAACTTTAATAAATTTGATCCTAGGGATCAAAATAAAGGTAAGCACCAATTTGATAGGCCACGGTATGACAATAAAAATAAATTCCCACAATTCGATGAAAGGAAATATGATGAAAGAAAATCTTTCAACCAAGGAAAAAGGTGGTGTAAGAATTGTCAGATGGACAATCATGACACTGACCGTTGCAGAAGGAAACCTGTGTATATGGCAACCCTTCAGGTCAGGTCGACCTCAAGACAGGAGGAGGATATTATGTTAGATACCACTCCAGAAGAGATGAGGAAGGCACAGGCTGGGGATAAAACACTCAAGCCTTGTTTCAGAAAATTGTCAACTTGTCATACAACTCCAGGCAAGGGAGATTTTTACATGAAAAACAAGTTGATGTATAGGAAGGCCGGAACTAGATCCCATGGTCACGGACAGCTGGTTCTTCCAAAAAGATACAGGACAGAATTAATAAGGAGCCTACATGTGAAACCAGATGGGGACCATGAGAAGATAGGTACCATCATTCAAAAGGTGGCTCACAATTATTATTGGCCCAAAGCAAGATGGGACATTGAAAATTTTGTAGAAAGGTGTAGCATAGCACATGAGGGAACACCCACAAGTGGGAACATGGATCAGGACCTGGACACGCCACGGGGCAAAATTAGGCCTGATAATAAAAGAGAAATAGATTTGATAAAGTGGACCAAATGGAATGGGAAGCCCCTTTTCACGGACAAGCTTCACTTAACTGTTTTACTATGGCCACTATGCGGAGAGTGCAAAAAGATGTCTTACCCCAGGATAAGCCGACAATCCCTCAATCGGACTTAAACAAACTGGAGGAAGAGGATGTAGAGAGGAAATCTCTCATCAAGAATTTTAAGTGGGGAGAAAGCCCCAAAGAAAAATTGGTAGCGGTCGTTTTGTGAATGATAATTCTGGGAGGAAAAATCATCACTATAAAGCTTCGAGTGGAAGAGACCATACCGGTGCATGGACAAATAGGTCCACACAATAAAAGGTCCACTTGAAGCTTTGTTAAGAACGTGGACTGATGAAAAGGCAGAGGAAAACATTACATCTTCATACCAATATGTGAATGAGCTGACCACTCGGTTGAAAACTGGCTGGAAACTTGCCAATGAAAATTTGAAACAAGCCAGGAAGAAACATGCTGCCTATTATAACAGGAAGGCGAAAGACAGAAATTTGGCTGTGGGAGAGAAGGTACTGCTTCTTTTGCCTGAGAGTCAGAATAAGTTACAAATTGGATGGCAGGGTCCATATACAGTTCTAGAGAAGGTGTCTAGAACAAATTATAAGATAGATAAGAAGGGGAAAGAAAAAATCTATCATGTGAATCTCCTGAAGAAATATTTGGAAAGAGAACATCAGGAAGAGACACACTTGTTGACCTTGTCCATCGCCATGGAGATGAAAAAGGAACCACTTTCATCATTTGAATATCCATTACACCCCTGTGAGACAGCAGTACAGGTGAAAATCAGTACACATTTAACGAAAACTCAGAAAGAGAGAGTGCAACAGGTTCTAAATAATCATGCAGAGGTGTTTTAACAGACCGACCAGGGCATACAAACCTATTGGAATATGATATGAAACTGATAGACCCCACACCTGTCTGTATGAAACCATATTCGATTCCGTTTGCTAAGGAAAAAGCTTTGAAGGAAGAGATAGACTATCTGTTGAAGGAAGGAATTATTTCGCACAGTGAGTCTTCGTATAGTTCCGGGGTGGTACTCTTAAGGAAGCCCTCTGGAGAACATAGACTCTGTATAGATTACAGGAGACTAAATGCTATTACAGAAGGACAGGTGGATCCATTGCCGGATACAAATCAGCTGTTTGCCAGACTAAATAAAGCTAAATATTTCTCAAAAGTGGATCTGAGTAAAGGATACTATCAGATTCCAGTAAAGCCTGAGGTTAGACCATACCTAGCTTTTAGTACCTCAGAAGGACACTATGAGTTTAATAGATTGCCATTTGGATTGAAGAATGCGCCTAGTGTCTTCTCTAGAATGATGAGAAAATTATTGGATCCTCTGAATAATCCCTGTATAACAAATTTTATGGATGATATCCTTATAGCAACAGAAACATTTGAGGAACACATTGACTCTCTGAACATGCTGTTTGATCGACTTAGGGAGGCAAATTTAACAGCCCGACCAACCAAATGTTGCGTTGGATGTAAAGAATTGGAATTTTTGGGACACACAGTTTATCAGGGAAACATGACCCCTGACCCAAAGAACTTAGAGAAACTACAGAAAGCCCCGAGACCACAAACCAAGAAGGACGTGAGATCCTTTGTCTCATTATGTGGTTTCTACCAGAAGTATATCAAAACTTTAATTCCATATGTGCACCGTTAACTGAATTGACACGTAAAGGACATCCAGATCGCATTACATGGACTCCACAATGTGAAATGACTTACCAAGAATTGAAGGAAAAGCTCACAAGTAAACCCATTTTGAAATTACCTGACTTAAGTCAAGAATTCATAGTAAGGACGGATGCAAGTAATATTGGGTTAGGTGCAACTCTACTACAGAAATCAGATGCATTGGATGGGGAATTAAGCCCAGTGGCATATGCTAGCAGAAAGTTGAATAAAGCTGAAATCAACTACTCAACTAGCGAAAAAGAATGTCTTGCAGTAATATGGGCAATAAAGAAATTCAATATTTATCTATATGGGAAGGCATTTAAGTTGCAAACAGATCACAAACCTTCGTTTTCTAGCACAGGCTAAGCATGAGAACTCTAGGTTACTCCGATGGTCTTTGCTTCTGGCTCCATATAATTTTAGCATTGAGTATATATCTGGAAAAACCAATTTGGGAGCGGATTTTTTAAGCCGCCATCCGTGTGATGAGAATCACCGTAAACCCCAGAAATAATAATAAATTTCTCTATGTGTATATAGAATAAAGGACTGACATATAATGTCTGTTTTAAGAGGGGAGGTGTCATGAAATATTCTAATCCACATATATAAATTATTAGGTAAATATGAAGCCTAACAAATAAAATTAATAAAGAGAAGAGCAATGGTAAAATGACAGTGCTGTCACAAAGAATGTACTCGAAATCCCCCTTGTTTTCTGCTTCGTCTGCAAATTGTAACGCTTTCACGTTGATAGTAAAAGCTTACTGTATTATACCCGCTTTCTTCAATGAAACGTGTGCTGTATTTCTTGGAAAAACATTAAGAGGCAGACTGCGTAATGACCTAAATTTTAAATTCCATTCATGTCTTTTTCTACATTACGTTACCAAAACGAACGAACAGATGGACAAAAGGATAGCGAGAAGGGAGAGGCAGAAAGCCGAACATTAAACACGCGTCGCGCGATACACAATTACTACTATCACGCGTGTTAGGCTACAAGCACTAACTTTTTTTTTTCAGACGGACAGTGATAAAATACACTACCCTTCCCCAGAGTGAGGTTTTAAAATCATAAAAAACGCTTATTAGGAAAGATAACAATAGATGGGTTTACGGTTGAAAACATAACAGTACCCAGACAGCATATCTTCGAAACAGGAGGTAGAAAATACATATTTTGAACGCAGCCACGTAGCTCTTTTAAAGTGGGAAAATTGGGTTCCTTAGGGCTTGCTGACAAATAATATGTAAAACGTTACGCAAATAGTCCAGGAATTAATAAATTATACCCAAAATAAAATATTGGGGGTGCCTGACAGCATAAAAGCATTTCTGCTCATAAGATTTTTTTTTAACGTGTTTGAAAAAAATTTACGTTACAGAAATAGCCTACCATGTAAACTCCAAATTGATTGGAGCGCAACAAATGAAAGCCTAACCACGATTGGTCGGGCTATAAATACTATCTTTCGTTGTTAGGGGAAACGGGAAAAGGTAACATTTTTTCAAACACTTGTCGAAACGTGGCTCATTGGCCAGTCTCGCTGATATACACACTTGGGAGCGTTAGTTCGAAACCACTTGTTTAAATAAGCTTGATAAAGCATCAGTGCGTTGAAGCCAGCTCATAATTTGTGTTAAATAAAAGCCTGGAACATAGGCAGATGGAAATTTGTGCCAGTTTGTGCCAGAATTCATTGCTAATCAACGTATCTGTGTTTATTCGTATGAATTGTGGGACAGTGGTCTTGATGGTACTGAGCAGCACCTGGTCAGAGCTTTGCTGAATCCAGTGTCGGACAGCATACTCCTTGGTCCTTTTAGCTATCAGTGAGGTGTCTCCAGAGCCCAGAGGAGAATTCGAGCAGAGGAGTCCTTTCCTGCCGCCATCACGCCAGATAAGCTAACTTGGCCAGCTGAGCTCAACATTATGTCCCCTCATCTTGAACTGACTTTGTAAAATTAACATTAAGAGGGGAATTTACTTGTCTTAAAATCAGGAACTGTGAACATCTCCAATACTAGTCCCTAAAGACAAACTATTGAAGTCATGATGACAAATACCAACAGAGCTTGAACAAAACAAAACCAGTATTACCTCATTTTACTACTACACAACTGACACACATAGAACATTTGTAATAATATATGTCACTACAATATTCATATTAAATACATTCTGTACATAACTTGTAATTTAAATTGATTGTGATTCCTGGTTCCCTTGTAGTTGAATCAGGACACATATTCATTCATGCCAGTAATGAATACATATTGTTATTTGAAAGTTTATCAGTGACTCTTTTAAGATATCTTTGTAGAGTGTTATATGTATGTGAGTGTCACAGTGTTGTCAAGAGTAGTGGATTAAATTAAATTGTTTATCTGTCTGTTGTTGTGACTTACACTTCATCATACACATACCCTAGACACATAACGTAGCATCACACTATTCCAGAATAATTCTGACTGAGATATATATATATGTGGTAGCAAGTAAGGTTATCTATAATACACTCCTCTTAATAGATATAGATACCTTCACAGCTGATCTCAGTCAGTACACTAAGTTCCCTATAAGTATTTATAACATCCCACTTCACCACAAACAGAAAGATTAGGAGAAATTGAGACATCTTTCCAAGATTCCATGGAATGTAGTGGAACCACTGGAAGAGGAAGATTCACATCAGAAAAAACAGATTCCTCATCCTGTATTACAGACAGGGATGAGTAATTACCATGAGGTACAGGAGAATCGTCCGTTGCCTGAAAAATAGGCAGCAAATAGTCTGGACGCTCATGAAATTCCGTCAGCATGTTGATATGGAAAGTTTTATGCTTTCCACCTATATCGACTACATAGTCAACATCGGAAATTCGTGAGACTATTGCATATGGACCTTTCCATGCAATCAGAAGTCTATTTTCCCTACTGGGGAGTAGGACGAATGCTTTGTCACCTGGACAAAGTTGTCGCAGACATCTGTTCTTGTTAGCAAACTGCCTTGCTTTTTCTTTAGCCATTTCTGACGAAGCAGTCGCTAGTTTGCATGCCTCAATGATCTTTTGCCTAAGAGCAATGACATACTCATATGAAGATTGAGTGTCATCACTAATATCATCGGCAGTGATGAGATCGTGTAACAAAGACATAGGGCCGCGCGGACGCGCGCCAAAGACAAGTTCAAAGGGAGAAAATCCTGTGTGTTCGTTTGGGACCTCTCTATAAGCAAAGAGAGCCGCAGGTAAAACCCTGTCCCAATCTTGAGGATGATCTTCAGTTATCTTACCAAGCAAAGTCTTGAGCGTTCTATTCAGACGCTCAACTAACCCATTAGACATAGGATGATAGATGCTACTGAGAGATCTTTTAATGTGTAAGGTAGACATAACTTGAGACATAGTATCAGATATGAGTTGAGTGCCATGGTCTGACAGTATTTCTATGGGGAACCACAAGCGAGAAAATATCAGCCAAAGAGCATCTGCGATATCTGTAGTAGATATGCTCTTTAGAGGGATAGCCTCTGGCCAACGTGGGCACATATCGACACATGTAAGGATAAACTGATGTCCTCTGGCCGACTTTATCTTAAAAGGGCCAATAATATATATGGCCATTTTCTGAAATGGCCGAATAGGGATGTCAGCAGCCTGGATAGGCGCAGCATGTCGTGGTCCTCTAGATTTGACCTCCTGACATACTTGACATGATCGGCAGTATATACGAATGTCCTTGTTAACAAAAGGGCCAAAAGAAAGCCGCAAGGACTCTCGACTTTGTACGGGAAAATCCCATGTGTCCAGCACATTGCGAGTCATGAGCATGTTGCAATATTTGCACTCTCATGCTCTTGGGAACAAGAATTTGCGAATGTGCTGACGTAGCCGAGTCTTGTACCATACGTACAAGTACGCCGTTTTTCATTTCTATCCAAGATTTTCTTTGTGTATCCTTATTTGGATCACCTTTCTTCGCAAGAATGAAGAATTTTTTTAGCGTAGGATCTTCTTCTTGTAATTTTATGAACTAGTCACGAGAAATAACCAAGGTACTATCTTGGCTATGAACTTCATTATCATTATTCAACGAAGTTTGTGGTGTTTGCAGAGCTTGTGCTCTTGTAACCACTGCATTGGTAGCTTGCATATTATCATCTTCCCAAGCAGCAATCTGCTGTGGGGTACATTCCCTAACTCCGTGGATACGACCAATAATAAGGTCCGCAATAGGATTAGGTAAGAGACAGGCATGCACATCTCCCGTAAAGAAAGGAGTGGCAATGTGAATTACAGCAGTAGGATATTTCTCTAGAGTGCCGCCAAATGTGACACATTTGATAACCCTTCCTGTCGCACAGGATGGTTCTACAAGCGATTGTCTAACACCAATATTGGTGCATCCGGAATCGAAAAGTAGTGAGACCGGAATATTATTAACAAGACCCTTATGTAGGATTAGAGAACCTCTCCCGTCATGCGCAACCGAAGCAGGAAGAGCGGGGAGAGGGTGACCACAACTCAAAGTCGATATTGTAGTCGGTTCAAACAAAGTACTGCATTGGGGGCACTTGTTTGCTCTCCCAAAGTCAAAAGAAGAACAAGTGACAGCGTCAGAGTTTTTATTATCAGAAACCTGATTACAGGCTCCCTGAGATTCTTGTTGAACCGAGTTATCCTGCTGATATCTCTTTTTTGTATTGAGATCTACCGCGACTACTATTACCTCTGAAGTTATCACTGTTGTTATTATCTCTGTAGTTATTATTGTCTCTATTATAACTGTTATCCTGTTTTGAACTACAGTTTCCATGATTATTATCATGTCCAAATTGATGTGAACATCTATTTGTTTGGTTTTGAGGTGTACGCGAGGAAAAGCCTCTGTTACCATATCCTCTTCTGAAATGCCTAAAATTATTAGGTTGGAAGTAACGAGGACTGTCAGCTCGTCTCCAATTCTTCGAAGAAGAATCACCCTGAAATTGATTTCCATAATTTTGACCGTAACTACGGTTACTTTTCCTATCAAAATATTGTTGGAATCTATGACTAGAGTTTTGACCATAAGGTGCTGCCGAAGCAACTGGCAGACCTTCTTTTACTTTAGAGTTACCAATGGTTACGTGAGGATGCGCAGTTATATACTGGCTACAGAAATCTTCCATTTCTTTTATTGTTTTAGGTTTACGTTCATGAAGGAAAGCAAGGAAAGACTCATTGACAGTAGACATGACTTTGTCTCTAAGTATTAAGTCCATAAGTCCTTCATAAGTTTTTTCTGTTTTAGACAGTTCCACCCAACGTAAAAAAGTAAGACGTATCTTTGAAATGAATTCAGAGAATTGCACACCAGTTTCTGGCAACATATTTTTAAATTGAAGACGATAGCCGTCTTCGTCAAGTTGGTATTTCTTTAACAATATAGCCCTGACAACCTCATAGTTGTTCTTGTCAGGCTCATCTACCATACTTAACATACTCAAAGCATCACCTCTAAGTATTTTGGACAAATGATAAACCTGCAATGATTTATCTATGTTATGTACTTTACATGAAGTTTCAAATCTGTCCAGATAGAATGTTATATCGTCGATGGAAGCATTGAATGGTGGTAGATTAAGCTTGAAAGTGCTTGCATTAGTCTTATCTGAGACCTTATTTGCATCATTAGCATTACCCATGTTCATCACCTTTAATTTCTCAACTTCCAAAGCTAAGAGTTTTTCTTCATGCTCCATTTTTGCTTTTCTATCATCAGACTCTCTCTGTAACCTCCTTTCTTCAGCCTCAGCTTGTTTTTCTAACCTTTTATTTTCAGCCTCAATCTGTAGTCTCTTCTCTTCAGCTTCTTTTTCAAGTTTTTTATTTTCAATCTCTTTTTCAAGTCTTTTATTTTCAATCTCTGCTTCTCTTTGTAACTTTCTTTCTTCAGCCTCTGCTTCTGCTTCTCTTTTTTGTTTTTCCATTTCCATTTGGAATCTTTTTTCATCCACCTGCATCTGCAGTTTCTTTTGTTCAGCTTCCATTGCTTTATCATATTGAGTAGTTGCAAATTCTTCTAACTTATCACCAGTCTTCCCAAGCAATTTACCCTGCTCAATAAAGTGCTCAATTGTAGACATGATGAGTAATAATATGAGTCCACAACCTGAAATAATTAATTATCTTATTTCAAATTAAATTATAACAAGTCTTAAATGAAGTACTTGCTTACTCACAACACTATATTATTATCCCAATCTCTATGGGAAACAAGTCCTATATCAAAGAACTTGTGTATAGACCTTGTTGAAATATCATCAATCAACTCTTGATCATAGGTGCACTTCCCATTCAATAGTGCACAGTACTATTCATCATTTATTTATCATCAGTATAGTAGTGGTGCATCAGCATAATTCATTATCCAATGTGAATTAACTACTATAAGTGTAAGCAATGACTATGTAAACACAATCACAATGTAAACAATAACAATGTAAATATTACACTGTAAACAATACAATGTAAACAATACAATGTAAACAGTAACAAAGATCAAAACAATACGAAAACATTCGCATAAGTCAAATAAATAAACAGCGAAAACTAAAAAGAAATATCACAAAGAATGTGATGACAAAATGCGAAAATATGGCAAACAAATGACGCTACAGTGTATAAAGAAAAATTTTGTAAAGAACTAAATAATAGAAAAGAGTAGACCTACAAATACAAACAAATCAAAACAAAACTAAAGAATGTGAAAAAATACCGAGAACCACACTGACCATATCGTCACAACTAACAAAAATAGCAATAAATATTGCTAACAATTTCCAATTAAGGAAATTGCTCCTAACAGAACGCTATCATAAGACCTCTATGACGTGGTATTACTTATGACAGTCACCACCCATCCAGACCCGCAGAAACATAAACATATAAATATAAATATACAAATAACATATAAACATATAACATGTAAACAAAAGAATTAGATGAAACACAGAAGACTCAGTAGAAGTATAAGGGCACAGTTCACAAACAAACAGGCCACTTAACTTATGGTAATCCAACGTCAGCACAGCAGAAAAAACAGATGACAATCAGCGTCCTAAGGAATGAAGATCCAACGATGATGGTGCATCTGAACTGCTCCAACTGCCATGACGATGGTACTTGAGCTTCTAGACTGCTATAAGAATGTAGTGTTGTTTCGGCACTTGACCTTCTGAATCCAATAGTAAATATGTTTGAATTCGGTACTTGGCCTTCTGAAAATCGAACTCGAAACAACCGGCACTTGACCTTCACAAACGACAGCAACTTGGAATTTTGATAGCAGCAACTCGCTTCATTCGAGTCAAAGACAGCAGTAGTCTGTGTTATCCGGCAATATATATAACAACGCCGGGTACTGTCAAATTTCTTGCTTCTGGCAAAAAGTTACAATTTCGACCTTTTCCGGGCTACGCCGAGTACTTTCATAATTCTGTATGTAGATGTACAATTTCTTGAAAAAAGATGTATGTTGAATGAAGTGGGTAAGGGACCCCGAATCTGCTCACCAAATTAATGTTGAGATGTGGTGGGCTTATCGAATACCTTTGGATTGGCCACCAATATGTAGAGTGCTGTTTCCTCTCAGATATATGTAGATTGTCTAATTGGAGGTGTGTGACAGTACTCTACTGGATATGTGTGACGTGTTTATAAAGTCAAGCATCAGATAGGGACGTCACATCAATTCACAACGTATAAAGTCAATGATGCTTGCAACAGCCAGTGACGTTTTTTTGTATAATTTATTGTAGACGCCACAATGACGAGGTGTGTAGACATAAACAAGCAGGTACATCATAGGTACGATCAAACAGTCATTATTACATCAAGATAGTCCATACAGTACTGGACGACAGACAGCATCAATAATAATATACATCATATGCCTTTTAGGATATCGTAATCAGCTGTACATGTAGTCAGGTAGTAAACTTCCCCTTTCCATAAGAGCTAGTAGATATCAAATGGGAGATTAAATCTGGTCTCCTATATCCGACCTCAACAAGACAGGCATGTCTTCTGAGCGTCACATTATCGTCCTCTATATTATTTAAACAGCAAAGGTATCAAACCTAGATCCATCAATAAAGTTCCGGAAGCAAATGGCCCTTAGGACATGCATCAATCGATGCGTGACAATATATAAGTGGATCATGCGCTGAGCAAACTTGTCATATCATAAACTCTTTCATAAGGCAGGCTAGGCAAAAAAGTCAACATCACAAGATGGCGAAGGAGTTAATCAGGAAAAGAAGTTAATTACCTGTTCATCAGGAATTAAACTACACAAATCACATATGCCTCCAGGCATTTGGAATAACATAGAGATATAACATCTCAAAAGAGGAACAACAATGATGAGAACTCCTTCCTGAATAATATGAGCGAAGACGCTAGCACATCGCTACGTCTCGCTACTTCAACATTTCTCCTCCGACAAGTGGGCGGAAATCATTTTAAACAATGACCATCTAGCACATGCGCAGAACACGCGAATCGAAAACAACTCAGCTAACTTACGAAACGAAGAATGTTCTAAGATGTTCGACTGAAGATTCGAACCTTAAAAGGAAATGACATCGCAAGTTGCCAACTGTTTCTAGGAAAACGCTCCATACATGGTTATGACTTAAAATCGTTTACACACAAATTATCAACAACCATCGCTATCAAGATAAGACAACTTTTTTAACAATGCTATCAAGATTAGACAACTGTAGAAATAAAAGTGACTACCATTCCATGAGTTATCTCTCATGCATTAAAAAATTAAATATATAGTCAGAATGCATGGGCAGAATACATAGTCAGAATATTTAGTCAGAATAAGTTGCGACAAGTTTAGCGCAACAGTGGCCGTATACACAGGTTTCCTTCTACAATGGTCAGTGTCATGATTGTTCATCTGACAATTCTTACACCACCTCTTTCCTTGGTTGAAAGATTTTCTTTCATCATATTTCCTTTCATCGAATTGTGGAGTTTTATTTTTATTGTCATACCGTGGCCTATCAAATTGGTGCTTACCTTTGTTTTGATCTCTAGGATCAAATTTATTAAGGTTCTGTGGTGCCCTAAAATTTTCCACCTGTTTCTTCTTATTACCCGATACCTCTGCCTGAGCTGCTTGGTACCTTTCTGCAACATTTAGCAACTCACCCAGCCTCTCTGCACCTTGTTCCATGAGAAACTTTCTCAGGTCTGGAGCCATGGACTCTCTTAATTGTTCTATAAGGACCATTTCCTTAAGATCTTGCGTTTTCCCCAGAGAAGTCCATTTCTCCAAGTATGTCTCTAACCGTGCAGAGAACTGGTGATAGGTTTCACCTGACAGTAGTTTAGCATTCCTAAATTTTTTCCTATAAAATTCTGCGTTCGTTTCATATCTTAACAAAAGAGCCTGCTTTAGCATGTCATAATTTTCCTGATCACCTCTGTTCATTTTGGCAAAAACTTCATAAGCTGCCCCACGAAGCCCTTGAGATAACTTTAAGCTCCACCTTTCTCTCTCTAACCCATATGTGGTAGCTAATAGTTCATATCTATTTAGATAGCTCTCAATATCATCGTCTTTCTCAACAAAATGATCTAAATGAAAATTCATAGCTGAGGTTGAGGCCCCTGACTAGCAGTGGCATCAGAGGTAAAGGGACTGGCACCATTTTCAGGAGCATGGCCTTGAAACTCAAACTCCCTTAGTCGTAACTCATGTTCCCTTTGTAATCTCTTCTCCTCCTTTTCTGCTTCCCTCTCTGCAGCTAATCGCTTGTCTTCCCTTTCTGCAGCCTGTCTTCTTTCCTCGGCTTCCCTTTCTGCCTTTTTTTCTTCCAACTGGAGCTTCTTTATTTCTGCCCGCCCGATCCGCCTCCAATGCTTTAGCCTCTTTGTCAGCCTCAATCTGCAGCCTCTTAGTCTCAGCCT
>JAMPIV010005912.1:130000-234397 GCA_024509875.1 Oreohelix idahoensis
TGTCCACCAAGGTGTCCTCTTTCTCTTGTTTTCAAGTCGGACTTGACCACATGCTTCTGCAGCAGCTGTCTTTATGATGTCCTTGAATTTAAGCCACAGGGTTTCCAAGTCATCAGGTTGTTCTTCTGTGTTTCTCACCGCTGTAGCAATAAGCCCCTGGTATCTGGTCTTAATTTCTGGCTCTTTCAGCTTGTAGGTCTTAATGCTCATTTCTTCCGTTCGTTTACTTGGTTTCTTGCGTGGTGCTGGGCAGTTCCTAGGCTGAGCAACTCTTTCAGTTGTTCTTTTGATTGTAAGCAGGTAGTGATCACTTCCAATCTCTGGCCCCCTCCAGACTCTAGCATCCCGGACATATTTGAATGTGCTCCTCCTAACAATGGCATAGTCGATCACTGACTTCTCATTCTTTGTTGGTTCACACCTAGTGTATGCATGTATGCGCTTATGGGGGAACTTTGTGTTGGTAATGATCAGATTCTGCTCACTGCAGAATCTGAGGAGTCGCTTTCCATTGTCATTGAGAGTATCTTCTCCATATCTTCCGATAACTCCACCCCATCTAGCATGGTCATTTCCAACTCTGGCATTGAAATCTCCGAGCATGATAATTTCATCTAGGCAGTCATCCACTGTCCTTTGAAGCAGCTCGAAGAATTCTTCCTTGACCTCTGCTCTCTCATCCTCATTTGGCCCATACACTATGACCAGGTTGACTATGGTTTCTCCTTCTTTTAGTTTTACAACCATAATGCGCTCCGAGACAAAGTTCCATCCCTTGATACTACCTTTCATGGTAGTTCAGGAGATACGAGGAGCTGAGAATGATAAGAGGTTGCAAAAAGCAGTGCAGCAGGTCCAACAAGGCCAATGGACCACATGGGAAGGAGCTCTGCAGAGGTCCTTGACATGGAATGATATATGGCATATGGCACCTCTTAGGCTCAGCTTCGTGGTTAGATCAATGTATGACCTGCTGCCGTCGGCCACCAACCTTGTGAAATGGGGAAAGTCGGATGATGAGCAGTGCCCCCTGTGCCAGGGGAGGCAGACACTTGAACACGTGCTCTCAGCGTGTAAGGTGGCATTAGGGCAAGGGCGATACACTTGGCGCCATAACAAAGTGCTAAATGAGCTTGCTGCGACAATAGATCAGGCAAGAATGAAAGCGAATAGCAAAGTCCTGCCAGACACCGCAAACACATACTTTCTGAGGGCAGGAAAGTCAGCACACCCCAAACCGAGTAAACCTGGTAGCAGTTTACCATCTCTTCTTGACTGCAAACGACTGGGAGATGGCGGTAGACCTACCTGGACGGGGGGCATATCCAGAGTGTATCAGAAAATCGCGGAGACGGCCGGATATAGTGCTTCATTCTGCAGCAACGCTTCAGGTCATACTGATTGAACTGACCGTGCCATATGAATCCAGATTAGACGAGCAACATTCATTCAAAGCGGCCAAGTATAGCGATCTGGCCGCGGATCTGAGACACGATGGATTCAGTGCAAGGGTCATGGCGGTTGAAGTGGGCGCAAGAGGGCTTGTGGCTGCATCAGTGTATGATTTATTGAAACTGTTGGGGCTGAAGGGACAGTCTAGAACAAGGGCACTGAAGAGGCTTAGTGAAACTGCCGAAAAGGCATCAGGCTGGCTGTGGAACAACCGCAATGGACGATGGACATCGTAACAATAAACGCTGCAGTACAGAAAACACCAGAATTTTTCTAAGTCCACAACGCTGAGTTTTTTTGGTGTACGAGTGAAAGAGATGCGACTCTGTGGCAACAGGCGATGTATACTATAGGGAGAGTGTCAGGTAAATTTCAGTGGCTTGCGGCGCGCAGCTCGTCGGCTGCGCGCTAATGTCTCAGTGTGTGTCCCTTAGTTGTGAAGGGCGACGGAACGAACGGAATAATTTGCCTTCTCTTTGTTACTTTCACAATTGCCTCCGCTGCTGGCGTTGTGGATTTAAAAGTTGCTACCATAAGTGAAATGGGTTCATTTTCGATACAAAACAACAGGAGGCTGAGACGCTTGGGAGTCATGACCCAAGTGGGCCCGCCCCCCTTAGAGTGTAAAGGAGTAATCGGGCCGAAACACTTGTCGGATGGGGGGACCTCTTCTGATGATCAGATTGCTTCCTGTTGTATCGCTCTGTAAAGAGTTTCCTATCATTTCTTTCTGGTTTTTGGGGTACCATATATACGAGAGTGTGTGTGTGTGTGCGTGCGTGCGTGCGTGCGTGTGTGTGTGTGTGTGTGTGTGTGTGTGTCGCGTTGTACTTTAAAGAGACAAGTAAAGAACAGGACAACTACACTCTCAGGCATGTCGTACAAGGCAACTAACATGAGGTCGCTCGTGGGCCTGGCAATCACAACATTTTAAACAAATTACCACATAAACTACTGCATCACGATCATGTGAATGCTTGGAGCAGGCTTCCAACAAGGAGATCAACTGAAGTAGTAGCTCCCTGCTCTGTAAGGAGCGCAAAAGAAAATGATGATAATGATGATGTAAGATGACATGATGATAATGATGATGTAAGAAGACATGTTGAAAACAATTTGGTTAAAAAGTGTAACGAACATTTTAGGGGGGTCTTAATCTAAATTGGTCAGACATGTGTCTAACATTCAATAATTTTTTTAACAGAGTTAACCGTTACGGTGAAGTTTAACTTCTGTTCTCATTTCGGGAAAGTAAAAATAATTTATTACTTTTTTACACAATTTACTAGAGATAACGACTTTACTAATGTAGCAACGTGATTACTTTATTTACAGTACCTAATGATTTATTCATTTTTGTCTCTGGTTTACGTCATCATACAATTAAGAGACATATATTAACAGTACTTTCGTTCTCAGAATGTGTAAATTTACTTCAATAAAAAACCCTATAAATATTTGACAATCACGAACTCAAGAACATTCAGAAGAAAATATATGTATAGTACTGTTATTGCTGATATTAAACGACCTCATTGCATGCTGGACAAACCCAAAGGCACTCAGTACGCCTCAATAAGTACCGAATCGTATGAATGCTAACTGTTCCCATAGCGGTCTGGGTTTACACGACGGATGCATCCTCTCATACGTCCATGCCCGCTAGTTTTACGTTTGATACCAAATTCCAGCAATTGTAGCCTTGTTGACTTATCTATGCAGTGTGGTTCTCTAACCGTCGATCGTTATTTATATTTATATGAACTGGATATATCGAGACAGTCGTCATACTGACATAAAGATGATGACGAA
The DNA here is from genome assembly GCA_024509875.1 of Oreohelix idahoensis. Lineage (NCBI taxonomy): Eukaryota > Metazoa > Mollusca > Gastropoda > Stylommatophora > Oreohelicidae > Oreohelix > Oreohelix idahoensis. The sequence continues at coordinate 133,265 of JAMPIV010005912.1, forward strand.
CACGCTTTCAGTCATTACAGTTCCAGGTCTCTCTAAATACCCCTGACTTGTCAGCGTCGAAACTGCCCAACACATGATTTTGCTATTTAATTACATGATATTTCCCAGTACTAGGATACTGAGAATAGTAGCAACCGTGACCAGTATTCTCGTTCTGACTCAGCAAGGATTCAGAAAATGTTCAAATGTACTGCTCGGCACACAAGCCGTATTTTCGCTCTGGCCGGTCTATGTAACTTTTCTGAGTAAATTATGAACAAAAATGTTCCACGGGGCTTCACGTTTTCAGAAGGTGTCAATTACATACATTTTTTTAATGTTTTGTACTTATTATTTTCCAGTATTCACACAACAGGACTTAATTGTTCTATGATAATACCTGCTTTGATTACAATGTGGCATCTGCTGTGTTTTTGCCACCAAAGTTCCGCTTCATCGTGACGCCGCCACGAACAATATTTGTGCTCTCTTGTCTTTCCATTTTTAGTACAGCCGATGCTACTTACCAGGACGTGTTCTACATTGAATTTAAGCAAGTTTTTATACAAGGGACTCCACTTGGACGTATTTACATTTCTGATCTGTTTTACTGTCGTGAAACGAAGTGTAACCCACTACTTTGTTAATCACTATGTCGAGATACAGATTTGCTTCAACCAATCAACGATCAACGTTCACCAGTCTCTGAGACAGAATAAATTAACGGCCATCTTGTTCACGCAAGATGGCCGATGAAAACTGAATAAAATTAGGCTGTATGAGACCAGGTACAAAACCGGAGGAAACCAATCAACTTGCTCCGCCAGGAACCAACCGAAAGCTTTCCTCAAGTAGTTACTTGACTATATAATCGGGCGGATTTTATGCTAACCACGCAACCCCGAACTTGACGCCAGAGATACAGACTGAAGAGGGAGAAGCTGTCACCTTGATTTATGGTAACTTACCTGAGGGCATCGACCTGCAACCTACTTCACTAAGTCGCGTCAAAACCTGGCCAGTTTAAAATCTTAGGAGGGTAAATATTTTTACGATAACCGTTGGTATTTGTTGTGTGTCATTTATACTACCTATCAGGTTACTGATTGTATCTTGGGGGGAATTAAGTATAATGATTGTATTTCCTATTAGGATTGAATAGACGAAGACTAATAGGACTCATACTTCAACCTATTGTCTCCTATACTTCAATCTATTGTCAGTCTATAACTTCAGTCTATTGTCTCAGATAAGACCAACTGCAATATAACCAAAACAGTCCTTGTTAGGACTCAATCTATTGTCTCCTATAACCTGCAATATAACCAAAACAGTCCTTGTTAGGACTCAATCTATTGTCTCCTATAACTCAATCTATTGTCTCAGATAAGACCAACTCCAATATAACCAAAACAGTCCTTGTCAGGACTCATTCTATTGTCGCATCTAACTCCAATCTATTGTCTCCTATAACTCCAACCTGATATATCACCAACCAGTCCTCGTCTCATATACTCCTATCATAAAAACATAACAATATTGTTAGGATATATGTTACCAGCTATTGTCAGAGAGGGCGTGATATAGTATAGGGGGAAGGACATTGTTGTATCACACCTAGGTGTACATATTATTGGATTTATTCATGTATTGATTTATATTATGGGATGTATTCATGTATAAAATGTATTCATGTATTGAATCTATATTATTGAATGTATCCATGTATTAGTTTATCAGAAAGAATGTTTTGCAAGTAGACACCTGTCTTGTCTCGCTATTGCTAAATCATACTGAGCCATGTTGTCATTCATCCCACATGCATACATCGGAGACACGCTCATTTCACTCACACTAGAAATAGGTGGGCTTGAGGACAGAAATTAGCCCCTATTTTTGCTTTGTTACAGGTTTAATTGTGTCCTAAAAACCTGAGGTCGTATGTTCGAGTCAATCCCGCTGCCTGGAACTCCGCAGGAGCATAGAGGTTGACCAGACTCTACATCTTTGGTCCCCCTCAGTCTTGGGTGGGCTAAAGGAACGATACTCTGCCGGTGGTGTGAACCAAACAAAGAAGAACAGACTTAAGAGAGATGAGTACACATTAGTACCATTTCTGTCGGCATTGTGAGCATAGAACTGTCAATGAAGAAAACGTGAATTAGCGTAGCAAGAGACAATAATAAGATCATAGTGGATAAATTATACGTAAATAACAGCATAGCTGATAAACGTTATATCCTTAATTAACAGCACCGCTGATATAATTTTTGTTCCTATAATTGGAAAACGTGTTGTAATATTTATAAATATAAATATTTGTAAATCATATGTAAACTTACCAATTCATTTCATTCCATTTTTTTGCAACATTCACCTTTCAGCACAAGAGTAGATAGTGTATATATACTAAATAAAATATAAGGAAATTGTATTTTGAACGACTTGTCAATTTTATCATTGTTAAGTAAAAATCTGTTTCCTTGCTTTGTTTAATATCACAATTAGTTACACAGCAGAGGTGGCGCTTTATGTCGGTCTCCTCTATACTATTGTTTCGAGATCAGATCATTCACAGCCGTAACTAATTTGTGATACCAGTAGTCCTTTCAGACACTGGGACTTCACCATTTTCTGCAGAAATTCTATTTCTGTAATTTTCAGTACTATACTGATCCTACAGCCAAATAAAACCTCTCGCCACATTTACCAGGACTTAAGAAGCAAGTATTTGCTACTTCGAGAACATCATCAACAACATGATATGAATCGTACCAATAACTCTAGTAACCGTTCGTTGTAATGCGATTGGATTCCAGGTCAGTGTAATTAAAACATTAACTACAGCAAGCCGGTGAGACCGGCTTTTGATATCCTATCATTTGGACCACGAGCCGATCAGAGCGTCGATCTAATTTTAGTAAAACAACGAATGAAACATGTACTGAAACACTTTCTGATCTTGTTCGAAATTTTAAGTTACTACCGGAAAACAAATTACCAAATCATGGTTGTTGTAGAACACTGGAAAATTGATATTATGTTCATGTTTTTAAGCGTTTTTGGGATAATTACCAAATCTTGTAAAACTGTTTACTGTGGCAACTAGTGATAGGACCATATAAAATGCGTGTGCATCTCGTCTAACGGATGAATAGGCTAGAAACGTGTTTCAACAATTGAATGATAGATCTAGCGACGAGGACAAGAGTGAAAACGGTGTGCACATTGATTGAAATAGGATTTTTTAAAGAGATTTGATAGAGCAGTTATAATTGTGAAAATATTGTAAATCTTCGGCCAACGGAGGGCTGTTAAATAGCAACAACCTCTATTAGAATTCATATGGTGCTTATTGTAATGGTACATTCATTTATCTTTAAAGTGACGAGTAATTCATTAACAATTTTAAATAATTACGAAAACTACAGCTTACTTTGTACAAACACCTACAGTATAAAAATGGGGAAAAAAGGTATTTCGGCCACAGTATGTTTTTCAATTCTGTAGTTAACGTTTATCTTCTTGCAATTGTATGTTGGAAACAATTTGCCGCGGTTCAAATTGTTACTGAATCGGGAATTTTTGGCACATAAGACAGAACACTGGATTAATGATGTTCCTCCGTGTGACGTACAATGGAAACATAGACTACAGTATCTGACACCCTTTGTTTTCCTGTTAGCGTCCCGCGTTTTGCTAACAAAGTCGAGCATTTTTCTGCCTGTCTGACTAACCTTTTAAATCCATGCCTCTTTTCTTTGAGACGTAAACAAACCGGTCTGTTTAACAACTTTTGCGACCTGCCAGCTAATAGGGTTTGTTTACCTGAGTTTTTCACGCAAGCTGATCTGTCAATCATCGGAAAACTGACAGATCGCTCGTCGAAAAACACGTGGAACAGTTAATGGTCTTTTGAAAATTCTCTGTAATGAGAGCTAATCCTTTGATGTTCGTACATACAGGGAGAGAAAACTCTTTGATCTCAGAAAGCGAGCAGTACTCTCGGAGGAAACCCGTTACACGGCTTAAGTTCTGTTGTCGGTAGCTACGCTCGACAGAGCGACCGTGGAAAACTTTTATCTGTGGAAATTAGTTTCTAATTTTTGCTATGCAAAAGAAGTGTGAAAAGTAACATCCTATCGAGATCATCATAACACGAGAGTATATATACAGTGTCCCCTAAAAATCAGTTATCAGTCATCGCTAAGAATTTTGGATAATCTAAGCACGTTATTCTAGAACCATTGTTGCAGTGCGTTAATAGATTCGTGGGGATCTTATTCTGATTTTCTGGTAATATATTTGTGCTTAAGTGATTTAATGTGTTAAGTTGCCATTATAATCCACGGTGATTTTCTAGCGTTAAAACTAGGGAAACAAACAAAGCGTATCTATTTTTATTCCAGATACTTCAGTTTTAATGATATTTTACCACCTGCTTTATCACACCAGAAGATACTGCTTAGTGACTGATTAAGTGTGACTGAAGTGACCGAATAGGATTCACGTGTATTCCATTTTGTGTAATTTTAGTAAGTGAATGTTAGTTATACCAGACGCCGACAATCTAATAGCTATTAACAACAGGCGATATTTGTTAAGTGCGCGTAGCGATAATTAAATAATAATTGACATTGTGCGCTGATCGTTGACCGCAGTGGGCGTGGAAAAGCTGCATGCCTCAACCAAACCTGTGCTCGATAAGCAACACGCGATAGGATAGGCTAGAGACACCGTGTGCCTTGTAACGTTAATCGGGACTGACGAAGAGGATAAGAGATCGTCTTGTCCCCTTCCGGGTGTATAGGTAGAAACATAGAAAAGTAGCATTTTTTCCATAAATGTTTATCTATTTCTAGCAGACCTGATCAAACGGCGACCAGCGGTTTTACTTTGGGTTCATTATGGTCCTTTTTCTTCATCTACTGATTGATTAATGGTGTCTTCTACGTGGCTTACGTGCGCCAAGTTCAGTTGTGAACAGGACAGGCCAAAGAAGCAAAGATTTACATTGTAAAGTAAAGTAAATAGAACTCTTCAATACCCAGATATTTATTCCATTTCTATCAGTCCATTGTGGCGTACCAAATATAACATTATCATCTGACTGTTGACAGTCGTATTCTCGGATTTATCCAGCAAGTAACTGTTTCGAAAATCGGCAATCACACCAGAGTCAGCCAATAGGATTTACCATCATCATCATTATAAATAACAGTTTTTTTTAAGCAACCAGCTGTGCCCAAATACTAGAAGTATTCTTTCCCATTCTTTGCTGTGAACACAAGATCTCGATTTTTTTCTATTCGAGGTGACATTAGTGATCAAGGAGTACACCACCAAAATTTGGCGTCCACCTATAAAGTTATCATCAAGGCTGGACTGGGGCCAAAACTGGCACTGAACACTGACATTATCAATAACGAAAAATATAGTCAGGATATCTGTATATCCACGGAAATATCACCAAGATTAGGTAAGAAGCGAGAGCGTGATCACGTATGACAGAGAGAGATTGAATATTTTTTCTTGTTACGGTAGCTGTACCAAACTGGTTATTTGGCTGGTTATTTATTTTATTGGAGAGCTTTAGTAGGAACGTTGTTCTTTCTCTATTATCTATGCTATAACATAGTACTAACCTTTGACCTTTGGGGTTATTAACTTGTTGGGTTCTTTTCTTCTCAATAAGGGGAGGGCACATGTATTCTGTAATTTTCTATATATGAATTTTTATTTTATGTGATCTTTAGATATTTGATGTTGTAAAGTTTAAATGATAATAAACAACAAAAGAACTTACCTTGTGTGTGTTGGTCAGACCCATACCCAATTTTACCATAGTTTTTTCACGTTTGTATGTCTTGTAGTCACATAATTGTGTGTGCATGTATAGTTAAGCTTATATTTTCATATAGGGAGCGAAAGATTGTCTTATACTAAAATATAGTCGTTTAGATAGGTTGGACTAGAGGAACTACTCATTCCAGAGACAGATCTTTTCCTTAAACTATTCACTAGTGAAAATCTTTTTCTTACACCTTTATTCTCACGTATTTACCACTATCACTAACCGCTATACTCAGACGGGACCACACATATAATTCAAACCTATCTAAATTTACGACACTCGGTCGCTAAGGTATCATTGTAATGGGAGAGGTATACACTGACTAGACAAAGCAACATTAATTTATTTAGTAAACAAGAGAACGTACAACATATTTATAGAAGAGATAATAAAGGACACAAGAGGTAAAGATAAGTATTTACATACACATATATATATATGTACATATGTATAGATACAAAAACATAAATACACAAACGTACACGCCAACATTCATAAAGGCATACTTACACACAGAAAAATCATGAAAAAATGGATAACTAGATCGATAGACAGACAGACAAACAGATCGACCTTCAACCAGACATAGACAGATATAGAGACAGAAAGATAGATAGATATGTGGATATCCATACAGGCAAATTTACAGATAGATAGATAGATAGACAGACAGATAGATAGATAGATAGATAGATAGATAGATAGATAGATAGATAGATAGATAGATAGATAGATAGACAGATAGATAGATAGATAGATAGATAGATAGATAGATAGATAGATAGATAGATAGATAGATAGATAGATAGATTGCTCTACTAATGTTCTCCTTTCTGCTGGTCAACAGTAGTGTGTATCGTTTAACTGTTATAAAACGTGTATTTTTATTTTTTTGATTGCTCGTTGCTAACTGTAATAATTATCTCAGCACGCTAGGTTGACATACAAGCTCAAAAAATGTCGAATTAACATTTTTGATTATGTGGCAATCATGAAAAAGCAACAGGCAACATAAAAACAATAAGACAAACTATATACAAAACGTTTAGTTAACATATCAATTGATCACAACCAAAAAAAAAAAAAAAAATGAAATAATTAAAGATTGCTCGTTTATTCAAAATGTCGCCAGTATATCATTTAAAATAATACTCAACAATAGATCTCAAAGAGCAGTGAACATTAACAGATGTTATTGTTTGATGACTTCTTTAGCGACGGGAGAGAACTGTTACGTTAATGTCAACCTAAGTTATGATAACTGAATATTGCATAACAGTAAACATGATTTCAGACACATATCTTGTCATTGTTTAATCATGAGGATAGACACATGAGATTCTGATGTGACATTTTTCTGTGTGTGGCTGGAATATTTTGACTAACAAATTTCTATTGAGATAAGCTGGCTGGTTTTTCGAATGGAAAAAAAAAATAAATTAAAACGAGTTGAAGAGACAAAGAAATATTACTTTCGTTGGTGTAATTTTCTGGAAATTAGAAGTCTACGCAAAGACTTGTTTATCTGTTAATCCTGATGTCTGTTAAATTGTGTTTTATTGAGGTATAGACAGTGGCGTATTATCTATGTGTGCTGTGCGTGCTGCGCACATCTATGCCCGAAGGAAAATAAAAATTTAATTTATTATTCTATAAAATTTCTCTTCTTAAGTTCTGCTTTCGGACCGCACGCATCAGGATAACGAATTTTCCCGCATAGAATCTACGAGTATATCTAGTTTCAGTTTCCCAGACGCGTTTTATAGTGCAGTTTTTATTGGTTGGTTACAATCGTCCGAAGTTTCTCGGGTAATTCCGTCACAATGCGTGCGGTACCTTTCGGATTCACGTCTGAAGATTGGTTTGTGAGGATCGGGGTCATGGCCAGATACGTCAATACAATATGAACATGCGGGCGGTGGTCTTGCAGCTCTCGGAGTTGGAAAAATCGGCTGTGTCCGTCCAGTGTTTTTTGTGATTAATTTTTGTTAGTTGCCGGGTATGCAGATTATTACAGTGACAGCGAGTTTCAAGTTGTAAGTTAATTAGTATTTCGGAGATAATTGACATATACCCCTAATAACTATCGTTGCATAATTGAATATAGTTGGTTTTTAAATTAAGAGGGGAAGAAGTTAAATAGTAGGCGAACATATTCATTTTAAGTAGCAGCACGCCTAGCTCGCATTACCAGGATACGCCACTGGGTATAGAATACGTTCTCAGTTAGGGAGTCGGAATACGTTTGTTCTTTTCAAGACAAATTACTTAACATGGAGACAAGAGAAAAAAGACGCAATTTTAAAACGCTGTGCTGGTCCATCGGACATACAAGGTGGTAATTAACGTATCCGACCAGGTAATGCAGGCAATTTTAAATCCGGAAGTTGTTCGATCTCTTATTTCAACCCAGTATCTGGTGTTTTGCGTATTTTCTATGTCCATTCGAACAACAGCCACGGTTATAGCTGGCAGCTCTTCGTATGGGACGTTGAAGCTCACATCTTTGATGCTTTCTCTATGCGTCATTGGTTCTCCCCATTCATTCGAGTTCTCACAAATAATGATACCTTCTTCATAATGTGATGCGTTAATTCTTTTTTCCAAGGCTTCAATGTCTTTTTGAGCTTGCAGCACAAGCGCTCGTAAATCTTCCGAGTTAGATTCATAAAAGACATCAGTGTTTGCGCTAAACGGGATGTTACTACCAAACAGAGCTGTCGCAATAATTTCACAGGTGTAGCTGCCAGCCTGTTTTTCGTCAGGTTGAGACCAGGTAACCTCCAGATATTTCTGCCCGAAAACCAAGTTTCCAGTGACTCTTGCATTTTCTTCTTCGGGTCCTGCTACCGGTGATCGCCCATAATCAATTCTGGCTACCTCCCGTTGGCCTTCCTCTTCGGTTTTAGAAAGAGAAAATGAATAATAAGGTGTTAGATTTAATTATATTTTCACATTAAATCTAAAAATGAGTCTGTCAAACAGCCTGTCTGTCAATCAATTATTAAACTATCTATTGTGTCAGTTTTTCAGTATCTCACTAATCTGTCAATCAATCACTCATACTTCTGTCTATCTACTGCTTTAACAACCTAACAATATACCTATCGTTTACGGCATAAATCTAATGCTGTAAAAGCACACTATTGCACCCCAGCATATGATGTTGTGTCAGTGCTTGGAAGAGGCAACTACATCTCAAGACATGCGAGATTGTAATAAGATTAAAGCACTATGTAAAAATTTAAACAGACAGAAGCGATTGCAACTACTACAGAGGCATCCCTCTTCTTAGCATTGTTGGTAAAGTTTTCGCCATTTATCTTAGTGCGACATTGCGAGTTAGCTGAGCGCACACATCCAGAGCCGAAGGGTGGATTCCGAGCTGGTAGATCAACAACAGACATGATCTTTTCCCTCCGCCAACTTCAGAAAAAATCAAAAGAGCAGACAAACAGCCTCTATATATCACCTTTATCTTCTCACAAAGGCATTTGGTCTGATTAGAAGGGATAAACACTTCCCAATCCTCAAAAAAAAAAAGTCTGCCCAACTAAATTGCTTGAAATGATAAAGCCATTACATAAAGACAAGAAAAGAACAGTCCAATTTGCAGGAAACACATCTCAGCCATTTGAAAATACTCAGCTGCGTCAAACAAGGGTGCGTTCTAGCTGCGACCCTCTTCGGAATAATTGTTGCCTTGCTCTTGAAACTTTCGGAGATGCAACTGAAGGAATATGCCTTCCTACTAGGTCAGAAATCCAAGTGGTTAACCTAGCAAGGCTGAAGGCAAAGATGAAAATTAGAAGGGTTACCATAAGAGGCTTAATGTACACCGACGACGCTACAATTGCCACTTAAAGTCAACAGGACCTCCAGAGCTTGATGAATCGCTTCTCTCAAGCATGCAATGACTTTCATTCATTCATTCATCATAACCCTCTACTCCCAAAGGAACATATGCTTTCAACAAACACATGCCAAGTCCTCCTGTCACGTGCCATCATCTCTCCACGTTCTCCTTATCATTTTCACCTCTGTCTCCAGCTCTCCTCTCCATGTGCCTCCTGGTCTACCTCTGCCTCTCTTGCCCTGGGGTTCCAGAACAAGGACTGCCTTGTAATGCTATCAACAGTTTTCCTCAGTGTGTGTCCTATCCATCGCCATCGTCTTCCTCTCATCTCCTGTTCCACCGGCACCTGTCTAGCTCTTGTCATCAGTTCCACGTTGGCAACCCTGTCACAGCATTTCAATCCCTCCATTCCACGCAAGCACGCACCCATGAAAGTCTGTAGCCCTTCGGCAGTTGTCCCTGCTGTTCTCCATGTCCCACAGCCACACAATAGGACTGACCCCACATTTGAGCCGAAGATATGCAATGACTTTGCCCTTACAATAAGTCTAAAGAGAAAAAATTGTTCTAGGTTAGTATGTGAATGTTACACCAAATATTACTATCGATAACTATGAATTGGCAAGTGTACCACTTCACATAAATAGGATCTGCCATCAACGAGACACGGACAACTTATGCTAAGCAGGAAAGAAAGCTCAATACCGTCCATGAACGATGCCTACGCCACCTGTCCTTGGTAATTTCGTGAAAGGGCAGAGTAACAAATGTCGAGATCCCTTCACGTGCTGGCCTTCAACGCATGTTTACACTGCTTAGACAGCTCAGACTATGCTGGCATTGCCAATGCGCCGCATGGAAAGTGGTGGAATAACCAAAGATATTTTCTACATGCAACTGGTAGATTGCAAAAGAACAGTCGGACGCACCGGAGGTTCAAAGATACGTGTAAGAAAGACATGAAGGCATTGGACATAAATCCAACAACCTGGAAGGATAACGCTGCCGATAGAAATAAGTGGCGATGCTCCTTACGGCGCAACTTCAGATTGGGCGAAAAGAAGCTCTCACAAAAAGCAGTAGAGAAAAGAACATGCCGAAAGGAACACCAGACAAAAAAGTAGCTGAGGGCTATCACCTCAGGGGCGAATTCAAATAGTCTGTTATGAAAGGGGCTACTTACCTACCTACCCATCTACTTACCTTCCTACCTACATACCTGTTTACCTACATACCTAATGATTTCAATCAATCAATACCCTTTAGCTCCCCAAGGAGCATAGGCCTTCAACAAACACATGCCAAGTATTCCTGTCCTGTGCCATCCGCTCGTTCTTTCCATGTTTTCCTCATACTTTTCACCTCTGTATCCAGTTCTTTTCTCCATCTGTTTTATGGTCTACCTCTGCCTCTCTTTCCCTGTGGATTCCAGAACAAGGACTACCTTGTAATGCTATCAACAAGTCTCGTCAATGTGTGTCCTAACCATCGCCAGCGTCTTCTTCTCAATTCTTGTTCCACTGGCACTTGTCTGGTTCTTGTCATCAATTCCACATTTGTGACTTTGTCATACCATTTCAGTCCTTCTATTCTACGCAAGCACCCGTTTATAAAAGTCTGTAGCTTTTTGATTGTTTTTGTTGTTCTCCATGTCTCAGAGCCATACAATAGGACTGACTTGACATTTGAGTTGAAGATCGTATTTTCGTGTTGGACTTGATTTCTCTTGAGCTCCATATATTTCCCAATGCAATGAAAGTTCCTCTTGCTTTTTGTATTCTTTGTTTGATATCACTGTCTGCCCCTCCAACTTTGCCTATATTACTGCCAAGATATGTTTATACGATTCTACATCTTTTAGTGGTGTTTCTTCAAGTTCAACAACAACAAAATGATTTACTCTATGTATTTTGAAAAAACAACAACAACAACAACAACAACAACAACAACCGTATAATACTATGCCCATACAAGAAATTATGCGAGGTCAGGAAAAGTAAACTGAAATACATGGAGTGATTTCGGAAGTCATTCTTATATGAATTCCCGGTAAGCACGGTGCTATAGTATACGATGTGGAGTCGAATCTCTGTCCTTGAGAATAATTATACCCTCATTGACTCTTGAAATCATCCACACATTTCCAGGCATTTCCTCTTTGGTGAAACAATGTTTGCAACCCAGCATTGCACACTATGCTTGGAGGAGTCACTTGAGCCCCTGACGTAACTCTGGCTTTTACCTGGTCGGACGCATGCAGGAGGATCTCACTATAGGCCCATGATGTGGAGTGGGAGCTGAGAAGTAGTTCTGGGTAGGACGTGACAATTCCTTGTGAGTGCCCAGAACTAGAGCACAGTGATTTAGCTCAGCATATTTAGAAAGACCAATTTGATGATGGGGAAAGTAAGTTTGTCACACGCTTTGTTTTCCTAGCTTGGGACCAGATGCCATGATCCTTTAACTCTTTAAGCCCCAAGAGCCAGTTTACTGTACTTCCCGCTAGACCCATTTGGCCCAATCAACAGTATACTGGCTTTCGTATCTCTTGATCCTTTCTAGAGCTGTTTTCTAATTTTGACAACTCAAAAACGCTATTTTCTTAAAGTATAGCCATCCATTATGGACTTTTCTTACTGCAGTAGTGGTCCACCAGTGGCCAAACGCAAGAGTTGTCTAAAATTGGTGGTCAAAGGTGTCTACCTTTGCACAAGATTACTCTTGGCAGAGTTGTAGATAGACTGGTAAAGACGCTTCTCTCTCAAGGTAGTGTTCACAAGATATTTCCGAAGTCGAGAACAATGTTTGAAGTCGAGAAGTTGGCATTGTAATTGTTAACTTATATCGGTCTGCCGCCTTTTGTGAAGAATTAAGCAATGGTTTTAGTACTTTCAGGCCCCCAGCTGGTGTAAATCCAGCGAAATTCCTTTTTATAATTATTTGCTCTATAGATGTAAATATATGTCTAGATGTATATATATATATATATATATATATATATACATATATATATATATATATATATATCTATATATATATATATATATATATATATATATATATATATATATATTAAAGAGTCTTGCTCACACGTTTGCTTTCACACTTATAATAACTGAATCAACTATGATTGTTTAGTTGTAAAATAATATGTAACACATTTTATAATCAATTATTTTTAACAGTTCCGTTTTTTCCTGGATGTGTTGATGTGAATGTGCCAGCAGTGCAATGTCATCTGCATATTCCAGATCTTCCAATGTAGAAAATGTAGTCCATCTTATTCCTCTTGGACTGCCCTCTGTTGTCAGGCGCATCACCCAGTCTATGACTGTTAAAAATAGAGTGGTTGATAAGGGGCATCCCTGTCGTACTCCTGTCTTTACCTCGAAGGTTAGGTTGCTCTGCCCAACACTACACGTAAAGTTGGCATAGAGGCTTTTTATGATTGACACTATGCAGCTTGGAATTCCATAAGCCCTCAGTATTTTCCATAAACTGTCCCTATGTATGCTGTCAAAAGCCTTTTCAAAATCAACAAAATTTATGTAAAGCTGTCTTTGCCATTCTGAGCACTGCTCTATAATGTTCCTGAGAGTGAATATATGGTCTACACATCTTCTGTTCTCTCTAAATCCTGCTTGTTCTTTCCTCAGTTTGTAGTCTACTGCCTTTGAAATTCTCTGTATAATTATCCTGCCTAGTATTTTGCTGGGAACTGAGAGAAGAGTGATTCCTCTCCAATTATTGCAGTCTTGGACCCCTGAAGGAAAGCGAAAGAGAGGCCGACCAAGAACAACTTGGCGGAGGACTGTGGAGGCTGAGATGCAAAGAATGAACCAGAGTTGGGGCACTGTACGAAGGATGGCCACCGACCGTGCAAAGTGGAATCAATTTGTTGTTGCCCTACAAGACGCCACTAGGCGTGATGGCCACTGACTGCTTTGACGGTCGGTGGTTAAGGATCGAAGAAGAAGAAGAAGATTTTTAACAGGTTAAAACAGCGATGAAATTAGGAGGAATTTTAGAAGTAAATCATTTGTTGTCTCCATTGAGACCTAGGTGATGATTTTAAAGAATAAAATATTGTCCTTTTGCTGTTTCCTGATAATCGGAACTTAACTGATGTAGATGAGTCCTGCAGCCGTGGTTTTGTCAGTTCACCTGTGATGACGACACTTCACAGTCTGATAGGTTTGTTCTACAAACAGTCTAATAGCTTCGTTCCACGAACTTTCTGATAGCTTCGTTCCACGAACGTTAGACAAAAATAAAAAGAACACATGCCTCTGCTAAGTACATTTGTTGGCTGCAAATTAACAGGCGCATTGTCTCGCTGTCTACCCACCATTGTTAATCTCTCTGAATAATTAAATTCTTTTTTGAGTATATACAGCGTAACTCAGGGACGATGATTAGAAATCAGAAATTTTCTTCTGGGTATTAAAGTGGAAAAATATGTGCTTGGCCAGCTCGGGGCAATGGCGTGCCTGAATTACCATTAACAAGGTACATATATCTTACACAATGATACTATACACTTGAGGTACATTTGTGTAACCATCACTCATCACTTCTCCAGTCGGAGTCTGGGGTTGCTGCTGCTTTCGCTTTTCTGAGCGAATAAACATGAAGTGGTGTTTTATGAACATACTATTTTCCTATGTTGAAGTTGGCAGCCTCATAAATAACCACTTAGCAAGAAAAATATGTCAAATTCTCATTTGTAAAATAGATGTTTACAGTTACCCCAAAGTAACTTTTGGGAACACAATCTCCTTGCACAGTGGAGAATGGACTCTAGCAACGTAGGTTAGATGCTTTCGAATCATTTGGTCTGGATATTGTGTATTCCTCTTATGACCAGTGACCTGGTTCATTAGGTCTCCAGTCTTTGTATTTAAAATGCGGGTTTACTTTTTTAAGTATAAAGTTGCCCAAATAGTTCGATCTTGGTCCTTTAAGTTTCCGGTCTTCGTATTTAAAAATGCGGGTTTACTTTAAAGTTGCCCAAATACTCTGTCACTTATAAATTTAAAACCTTTGTCTGCTCCTTCTCTTTCTTGACCTGGTCAATTGCTAGCTTGACGGGGCGATGCAGTCTTATCTGTGACTCCGATTTCGCTACATTATATTTCCAGTTCTCAGTTCAAAATCCCAGATTGTACTTCCGACGAATTTTCCAGTGAAAGTCAATGTCTGTTCGTCTCTCGGATCAACCCAATAAAAAGCTCTTTAGCACTTTCTGGGTTGGAGTGTTTAATATCCCCCGCGTATTAAAAAAAAATAAATTTTAAAATTCCATCGCGTGACCTCTTTCTAATAATGCTGTAATGCTTCCGCCCAGGTTGTCTCCTCTGCCAGGTCATCTGTAATAATTACACAGGGATGGTCCGGCGGGAGCGATTATCTATTATCACCAGCGTCTTTGCCCATCCCTCAGATGACTTTCTTTTCATCGATCGTGCGAGACTATATTGTACAAACGCAGATCGCATCTACCAAAGGTGGCTAGGCGACTTTCGTGATAAAAGTATTATTCGCTGCCCGGTCTAATTACGCTGGTTTTATTACATTCAATCTGTGAAATAATATAGCCCTTGATTAAAGAAATAAAATGTTGAAGGATATAACAGAGTCCATAAAGAATAAGCAAATAAAATCGGATCAATGGATGCACAAAGAACACAGCATCAGGATACAACCAACTTCTACAGTCATATTTTCTTGCTTTGAACTTGCGAGGAAAGATAGGAATGAAGACACGAAAGACAACACGGATAAGAACGGTACAAGTGGATGACAAGGTAGCCTGCATCTCATGGGTAGAGCTGAACGAAATGATTACAATAACAAAAAAGAATGATAACAAGAATCATTAGCACCCTTTTGTTTCATGATACACAAAAGGACCAATCAATATTCATGAAACATATGTTGCGGTATGGCAGCTTGTGTACCCTGACAATCCCCAGAGCTATGCCAGTGAGAGATTTACTCCTGGTAGGTTCAACCAAGCTGGACTGCTCTGCGTGGGTAGGGGTCAGACAAAAGCTGGTACTCTGATCCTCCAGAAAGAGGGTTTTACCACAGGGCCGACACCCCTGTCTATGTAAAAAAAAAATCGCACGTTACGGAAACAACAATACATGGAAACATCTGGAAGTCCTCTCAGTACAGCACCAGCACAAAATTAAGATTATATCAGAGCTGTGTGCTTTCTGTGCTTCTCTATGGTCCGGAGAGCAGGAGAGTTACAGAGAAGGAAATGTCGAAATTGTCCTCTTTTCAAACAACATGCCTAAGAAAAATTCTCCGAATCTTTTGGCCGAATATCATCACCAACCAAGATCTGCTTACTCGGAGCAAGCAAGAGGACATGCACACCATCATAGCTGGCAGACGCTGGAGCTGGGTTGGCCATGTCCTCAGAAGAGACCCCAATGCCATCACAAGAACGGCTATGCTATGGACCCCTGAAAGAAAACGAAAGAAAGGCCGACCAAAAACAACTTGGCAGAGGACTGTGGAGGCTGAGATGCAAAGAATGAACCAGAGTTGGGGCACTGTAAGAAGAATGGCCGCCGACCGAGCAAAGTGGAATCAATTTGTTGTTGCCCTACAAGACGCCACCAGGCGTAATGGCCACTGACTGCTTTGATGGTCGGCGGCTAAGGATCAAAGAAGAAGAAGGTATGTATCATTGTGCATCTAACAGTAAATTATGTTTACCCGCTTGTCTGTTTTTCTTCTGTGTATCTGTTTACTTATATATTCGTCAATACGTTTATGTGCTATTTTTACTTTTAACAAAGTTTAGTTGCTCATTTATGAATTATACCTTTCCGAATGACAATAGACGTCACAACTGACAGGTTTTCCTTTACAGATGACCAGAAATCTCCGGACTTAGTGGTTTCCTCTGACGTCGTGTCCTGGTGAAAAAAACAAACAACAACAACAGAAAGTTTTTAAAACTCAAAGAATAACCAAGATAATTCTTAAATATAGTGCGACCAAAAGGTATTCGTTCGAGTTCTTCCATTTATGTTACACAATTACTTTCTTTACTTTAAGTAACAAATAAATGGCCGGATAGAATGTGTTCTCTTGTCTACATTCAGTGAATTATGCTACACAATTAAGAGAAAAATTATATCTATCTATCTATCTATCTATCTATCTATCTATCTATCTATCTATCTATCTATCTATCTATCTATCTATCTATCTATCTATCTATCTGTCTGTCTGTCTGTCTGTCTGTCTGTCTGTCTGTCTGTCTGTCTGTCTGTCTGTCTGTCTGTCTGTCTGTCTGCCTGCCTGCCTGCCTGCCTGCCTGCCTGCCTGCCTGCCTGCCTGCCTGCCTGCCTGCCTGCCTGCCTGCCTGCCTGCCTGCCTGCCTGCCTGCCTGCCTGCCTATCTATCTATCTATCTATCTATCTATCTATCTATCTATCTATCTATCTATCTATCTATCTATCTATCTATCTATCTATCTATCTATCTGTTGCACACATATTTTTTGGCGCACGGATTACGCATACCATTTAAAAATGTTTTAATTGTCCTGCCTTTGTATACATGTTTTTGGTCTTGAGGGACTGCTCTGCAATGTCATTCTCGCCTGCGTTCTGAAATTCCTGCCTTGAATCTATCTACTATGGCGGCAGGTCATGTCGTAGAGATGCCCAAGAGTTTGTGATCTCTTTAAGTTATTCTGGGAACGTAGATATTTTCTTCCAGGACCGTTTAGTCCATGAGTTCCCCAGTTGTGATTCTATAACGCCGGGAGAGCGTTTTTTTGCTTGCTAGTGTATTTCTTATGTCCAGGTAAAGAAACGTACTTTTGCTGACTTCGTTCATTCCTAGGCTTAAGATGAGCAGACGTTTTCTCATGAATTTACCTATGAATATGTCGGGACGACATATTGTCCAGCAGCACTAAATATGTTAATATGCAGCAACTATGAGGACAGAATCTAATGATCCTTGTAGAATCATTTATTGTTGATGAACAACGCTTCGATTGAAGAGTTGGCTATACACCCGTATAGTGAGTGATGCTCAATCGGGAACCAGCAGCCATTGTGGAATTCAAGTGATTTTGGCATTCTACTTATTGTATATCATTAACAGAGAACGGGAAAAACTTCCTTATTATCAGGTGATGATTGAGAGATCACTATTATAAAGAAATTAACATTATCTTCACAGAGATTTGCTGTAATGTACCTAAAGGAATCTTCGCTAGAAAGAGATCCGGTTTAGGAGTCAAGTTTGAACAGTATTGCTTAAATGATATGCTGGGTCAGTAAGGTTTACTGACTGTATTGATAAACAATGGGAATCTTGGTGTTTACAGATGCTCCATTGCAATATTATTCTAGATGAATGCTATTTATGACGGTAGTCCATTGATCAACAGTATGCTGTCTATGTCGATTCATGTTCCTGTAACTGTACCCATTCCGTCAAGTGTGTGCGTCCAATTAAACCATTGAAACGACTACAGCGGTCTGCATTGGTGACTTAAATAATGAGTGAATGAGTGTCTTATACGGGTCAACACACGAACAATCCACCATTCGCATAATTCTTACTTCACACTCACACTCCATGTTTGTATAATCCTGCGTCGGTTGAGTTGACCTCTGCTCCCCCTGAAGCCTCCTTCATATTCATCACTGGTTGGGAGGAGTATGAAAGCAGTACTTTATAGCATGCCTGGTAACACTGCAGCAACACGTTACACCAACACTTTACAGTGGTAACCAAAAGGACTTGGTTTAAGTAGTGTTATGAACAGTTGCAATCAAGAAGAAGAAAAAGTACAGTTATCAATGTGGTAGGCCATTTTCCTGGGTCCAGCCTTCGCAGTCTTCAAAGTGGAAGTCACCTAGTGTTTCAAGTACAGTTATTTTGGCCAAATGTGACACACTTCAACACCTATGAGACAACTGTACAGTCGATGTCAGCTTGACCTGTTATGACAAGTGTGACGGTATCTAGGTCACCGCTGTTGACATTTTGCTCGGTACAGGCATTATTTCTTAGAACAGACAGCGTAGCACGGCAAGTTGTTTACAAGTGAACATCACAGCATCACACAGGACTTTGGAAAGCGAATTAACTGTGTTAGCAGAAGTGTTGAACTGAGAAGCCTATTTTCATCGATGGACCTTCTTATGTTCTGCTATTGTGTTGAACTTTAATATTTAAGAACAGTGTAATAAAATAAATCAAAGATTGAAATTGATTAAAAGTGGCAGTTAGTGATTAAAAAGCTGTACCATTTATACTGAACATACTTTACAACACATTCCAACCACAACACAGTTAATTAATTAATGTATGCATTTATGCTTTATATATATTTATGTTTACATGTTTATATGTAATAGTTATTTATGTCGCGGGCCTGGTTGGGAGGAGACTAGGACAAGATATGCCGAGTCACATTGGTCTAGTTCTAGCGTTCTGTAAGGGCAAATTTCTTAAGTGAAATTTGCATGCAACATCTGTTGCAATACCTGTTAGTTGTGAAGAAACTGTCCCTATTGTTGTTTTTGTAATATTTCTCTGTTCTTTAGTTTGTTTCGATTTGTTTGTAATTTGTTGGTCTACCCTTTTCTATCTTTCAGTTCTATACACAATTTATATTTATACACTGTGGCGTTATTTGTGTTGTTATTCTATTGCAGATATCATCACAGATTCTGTGATCATTTTTCTTTGATTTTTCCTATTTGATTTATTTGATTTCTGCAAATGTTTCCTGTTCTCTGATAGAATTGTTTGTTGTGTGCTTGATCGACATACACTATTTAAAATATAGTTGATCATATGAATTTAGGTGAAAGAATCAACTGATGATTAATTGCTGTTACTAAAGGTACACAGTTGATTGGATAAGACACTATTTCTTGTGCATTGCACTTATGTTATAGAGTGTACCAGCAATTTATAATTGTTATTATACAAAGAAGCATACAAGACCTGGATAAGGCTTGTCTCACACACACATTGTGATAGTGTGCTGATTAATCAAATTATTAAGAGCTTGTGGTTACATTACTTTGAAATATACATTACATTTTTTGTGTCAACTGATAGCTATCACTATTAGACATCATGTCTACATTGGAACACTTTATTGAGTTAGGGAAATCTCTAGGTAAGACTGGAGATAAGTTGGAGGAGTATGCTACCAGTCAATATGATAAAGCACTTAAAGCTGAGGAAATGAAACAAAAAGTGAGGATAGAAAGATGGAAATAGAATTTGAACAAAAGAAACTGCAGATGCAGGTTGAGGAAAAGAGATTCCAAATGGAATTGGAAAAACAAAATAGAGAAGCTGAACAAAAGAGATTAGACAAAGAAGATGAACAAAAGAGATTAGACAAAGAAATTGAACAAAAGAGATTAGACAAAGAAGCTGATGCTGAGCAGAGAAGATTAGATAGAGAAGCTGAACAAAAGAGATTAGACAAAGAAGCTGAACAAAAGAGATTAGACAAAGAAGCTGAAGCTGAGGAGAAAAGAGCAATAAGAGAACATTAACATCAAAAAGAACTTTTAACATTTGAGTTAGAAAAGTTGAAATTGACAAAAATGAGTAATGTCAATCAGTCATCTAATGGTAAACCCTTTACTTACAAGGTCAAGGTACCAGCGTTCAACTCTGCCAGTGATGATATAACATTCTGGCTTGATAGATTTGAACGTGCTTGTCGAGCTCATAATGTCGATAAATCACAATATGCTAATCAGTTGTCTGAGAATCTAAAAGGTGATTCTCTGACGAGTTTAAGTTTGGTTGAAGAAACTGACAAGGATAATTATGAGGTTATTAGGGCAGCCTTGATAAAGAAACACCAGTTGTCTGAGGAAGGTTATCGCATTTTGTTTAAAAGAATGGTACCTGAAGCAGGGGTAGAATTCTCAGAATTCATTGCAAGGACACGTCTTACATTTAATCGTTGGATTGAACTGTCCAAAACAGAAAAGACTTATGAAGCACTTATGGATTTATTGCTCAGGGACAAGATTATGTCAAGCATTAGTAAACCATTCCTTGAATTCCTACATGAGCGGAAACCTAAAACACTAAAAGAAATGGATGAATATTGTACCCACTACGTCACTGCACATCCAGATGTAGCTATTAGCAATACTAAGGTTAAGGAAGGTATGCCAGTTGCATCAGCAACACCATACAACCCTAATTACTCACAGAAATTCCAAGGACCTCAAAACAAGTTTAATAAAAAGGGTAACCATAACAGTTATCAGAACCAAGGTAACCAATCATTTCAGGGTTCTTCTTCGAATATCTGGAGACGAGCCGACAGCCCTCGGTTCAGGGGTGGTCATAATTATAGAAACTTCCGCAAAGGAAGTCATTATAGAAATTATCCTAGTTTTCCATCATGGAGACAACAAGATCATAATTACAGAGATACTCATTATAATGAATATGATAATAGTAACCAGGGGAATTATGACTCAAACCCAAATAGGGGTTACAATAGAGGAAACAATGATAATTACAGGGGTAATAATAACA
The DNA here is from genome assembly GCA_024509875.1 of Oreohelix idahoensis. NCBI lineage: Eukaryota > Metazoa > Mollusca > Gastropoda > Stylommatophora > Oreohelicidae > Oreohelix > Oreohelix idahoensis. Next base: position 154,525 of record JAMPIV010005912.1, read on the forward strand.
GAGATAGATCCCAACATAAAAAACAAAAATCTCATTATCAGGCAAACTCTGCACAGCAAGAGTCCAATGATGCCTATAAACAAAATAAAGATAATGATGACTCTAACAATATGGCATGTGCCGCTTTCGATTTTGGGAGAGCATCTCAGTGCCCCCAATGCAAAACATTATTCGAACCAACTACGGTGTCCACTTTAATTTGTGGCCATCCTCTTCCCGCTCTTCCCGCGTCAATCGCGCATGATGGAAGAGGTTCTCTTGTCTTACACAAAGGTTTAGTAAATGACAATCCAGTTTCAGTGCTTTTTGATTCTGGGTGCACCACAATTGGTGTTAGGCAGTCACTCATAGATCCTTCTTGTGCTACAGGCAAAGTAGTCAAATGTGTAACATTTGGCGGCACCATAGAGAAATACTCTACTGCTATTATTAGGATCGCTACTCCTTTCTTTACAGGAGGTGTACACGCATGTCTTCTGCCGAATCCGATCGTTGATCTTATCATCGATCGTATTCATGGAGCCAAAGAATACACTCCACAACAAATTTCCGTTTGGGAAAAACGAAATATGCAAACTGCTAATGCTGTAGTCACTAGAGCTCAAGCTCTCAATATGCCCGAAACTTCATCTATTGAAGTGCATAACCAAGATGATCCCTTGGTAATTTCTCGTGACTCGTTTATAAAACAGCAAGAAGAGGATCCGACTCTAAAGAAATTCTTTACTCTTGCAACAAAAGGTGATCCGAATAAAGATTCAAAGAGTAAATCTTGGATTACAATAAAGAATGCCGTACTTGTACGTATGGTGCAAGACTCCGACAAGGCAAGTCATTCTCAGATTCTTGTACCCAAGAATTTGGGAGTTAAAATATTACAACACGCACACGACTCTCAGTGTGCTGGACATATGGGTTTTTCCCGTACTAAGTCAAGAGTTCTTGCGGCTTTCTTTTGGCCTTTTGTGAACAAGGACATACGGATCTATTGTCGATCTTGTAAAATATGTCAAGAAGTCAAATCCAAAGGTCCACGCCATGCTGCACCTATTCAGGCTGCAGACATTCCTATTTGACCATTTCAGAAGATGACGATAGACATCATTGGTCCATTTAAGATCAAATCTGCTAGAGGACATCAGTTTATCTTAACGTGTGTGGACATGTGCACACGGTGGCCAGAGGCTATCCCACTGAAGAGCATTACTACTGCTGACATTGCAGATGCTCTTTGGCTTATATTTTCTCGTCTGGGATTTCCCGGAGAAATATTATCAGATCATGGCACCCAACTAATATCGGATACCATGTCTCAAGTAATGTCTACTCTCCAGATAGAGAGATCTTTGAGCAGTATCTATCACCCAATGTCGAATGGGATGGTAGAACGCCTTAATAGAACACTCAAAAACTTACTAGGGAAGATAACTGAGGATCATCCTCAAGATTGGGATAGGGTTTTACCCGCGGGCCTCTTCGCTTACAGAGAGGGCCCTAATGAACATACAGGATTTTCTCCCTTTGAACTTGTCTTTGGCGCGCGACCGCGCGGCCCTATGTCTTTGCTTCATGATCTCATAACCGCCGATAATATTACCGATGACACAAAATCTTCTTACGAATATGTCATCGCGCTGAGACAAAAGATTATCGAAGCATGCAAATTGGCAACTTCTTCTTCTGAGTTTGCTAAGGAGAAAGCAAGACAATTTGCCAATAAGAAAAGAACCTTACGACAACTTTGTCCTGGTGACAAAGCATTTGTTTTGCTACCTTGTAGGGAAAACAGACTTCTTATTTCTTGGAAAGGTCCGTACGATATAATCTCGAAAATTTCCGATGTTGACTACATTGTCGATATTGATGGGAAGCGTAAAACCTTCCACATCAATATGCTTACGGAATTCCATGAACGTCCGGATTATTTACAGCCTATTTTCCAGGCAACATGGTCATTACTCATCACTGTCTGTAGTACAGGATGAGGAAACAAGTGTTTTCGGATGTTAATCTTCCGCTTCCGATGATTCCACTTCATTCTAGTGAATCATGGAAAAATGTTACTGTTTCTGCCGATTTATCTCTAGGAGAACAGTGACAAGTTTCGTCGATGTTACAAACATTTCAGGATGTCCTTACTGACATTCCTGGACAAACTCATGTCATTGAACATGACATTATTCTAACTGACCATAATCCTATTAGAGTCAGACCGTATCATATTCCTATACATTTTCAAGCACAGGTTGAGAAGGAGTTGGATGAGATCATAGATTTAAAAATAATTGAACCATCCACTTCTGCGTATTCTTCGCCGATGGTTATTGTCCGTAAAAAAGACAATAACATACGTCTTTGCGTTGACTATCGCAAATTGAATCAAGTCACGAAGTTTGATGCTGAACCTATGCCTTTACTAGAAGAGCTACCTACTAAGCATTCTAAAGCGCATTTTTTCACTAAACTAGATTTGTCTAAAGGATATTGGCAAGTTCCTCTATCTGAACGCGCCAAACCTTTTACTGCTTTTTCTACACCTAGAGGCCTTTTTCAATAGAATTTTATGCCTTTCGGCCTTATGAACGCACCAGCTACATTCGTACGCATGATGCGTAGAATTCTATCCTATCGGTCAGATGTCATTGCGTACATAGACGACATCTGTCTTTTCAGCGATACTTGGGAAGATCACTATTCAGGGTTAGTTGAATTGCTATCTACTCTACGCGAGTATAACCTGACAGCGAAACCATCTAAAGCCTACATTGGTTTTAGTGAAATATCTTTTTTAGGTCACCGTGTCGGCCATGGTTTCCTAAAAACAGAGGACCATAATACAAGTAAAATACTTAACATTTCTATTCCTAAGACTAAAAAGCAAGTGCGAAGTCTCTTAGGTCTTATACAATTCTATGGACGATTCATTCCGAATCTGTCCTCAATCATGGCACCTCTTTCTACCTTGCTAAAGAAAGGGTCTCCTAATATAGTCCATTGGACTCAAGAATGTCAATCCTCGTTGGATAAGATTAAAACTATGTTTTCTACTGCACCTATTTTAGTGTTGCCTACTAAAGATAAGACATTTGTTCTTCGTAGTGACGCTTCATCCACTGGGATTGGAGCGGCACTAATGCAAAAGTACTCTGGAACTCTGCATCCGGTAATATATATTTCCAGAAAGCTTAATGCTGCAGAAAGGAATTATTCGGTTTTAGACCGCGAACTGTTGGCTATGGTATGGTCAATTCTCAAATTACAAAGATTCCTTCTAGGCGCACATTTTATAGTAGAAACCGATCAGAAAGCTCTTACAGCTATTCAAAGTAAAAATTTGAAGAGTTCGAGGTCTACTCGATATGTAATAGCTCTTCAACCTTTTCATTTTTCGGTACGAGCTATCCGTGGATCAGATAATGTGATGGCAGACATTCTGTCCAGATGCCCACATGATTCCACTTAGCTTTTGAGTATTGGACGTCTTAACACTTCCAACTCGACAACAGATTTTTCTTTTCTATATCAAAATAGATACACATGGTAATTCGTAATGACACTACGGTCATTGATATATAGTTACCATTACTCGTTGATGATTTTTCGTTTTGTCAATCATGCACTTGGAATGCTTAAACTTAAATTGTTATATGCATTGTATCATTGCAATTATAGTAGTATGCGTTGGTGACACCTCCCTGGAAACACTTATGCTTAAGAGAAATGCTTTCTCTGAGAGATTGAGATTTTGCATTAATCTGGCTTAAATAATTCCAGATATTTCTCATCTGCGCAGTATTTATGCGTTGGGAGCCTATTGTATGTTGCTCTCAGATAAAAAAAAAATGATTTTCATTTTTTTCCCGTATGGTGTGGTAATCTGTTGCACACATATTTTTTTGCGCACGGATTACGCATACCATTTAAAAATGTTTTAATTGTCTGATGAAGATATATTCATCTTTGTATACATGTTTTGGTCTTGAGGGACGAAACTCAGATTGGGCAATAAGTAGTCATTCTGTGAGTTATCGCGCTTTGTAGCGTTCTTAAAAATGGAATTCGGCGGAGTAATATAGACTTACTTGAATCTATTCTGTGTTTGGTTAGGAATAGATTGTTCTCGCTTCAGAATGTCTATGGCCCGAATCTATGTGTAGTGTTTGTCTATGTAGGACGAATTTGTCTTATATCTTGATATCTTAGTATGTTTAAGTGGAACTATTTGCTCCTGGACTGTTCTGTTAGGGGTCAGGTGTTCTGGGCGGATGAAGAGAGTGAAAGGGGTTCTTCGGTTGTCTTAGCCTATGGCGGCAGGTCATGTCGTAGAGATGCCCAAGAGTATGTGATCTCTTTAAGTTATTCTGGGAACGTAGATATTTTCTTCCAGGACCGTTTAGTCCATGAGTTCCCCAGTTGTGATTCTATAACGCCGGGAGAGCGTTTTTTTGCTTGCTAGTGTATTTCTTATGTCCAGGTAAAGAAACGTACTTTTGCTGACTTCGTTCATTCCTAGGCTTAAGATGAGCAGACGTTTTCTCATGAATTTACCTATGAATATGTCGGGACGACATATTGTCCAGCAGCACTAAATATGTTAATATGCAGCAACTATGAGGACAGAATCTAATGATCCTTGTAGAATCATTTATTGTTGATGAACAACGCTTCGATTGAAGAGTTGGCTATACACCCGTATAGTGAGTGATGCTCAATCGGGAACCAGCAGCCATTGTGGAATTCAAGTGATTTTGGCATTCTACTTATTGTATATCATTAACAGAGAACGGGAAAACTTCCTTATTATCAGGTGGTGATTGAGAGATCACTATTATAAAGAAATTAACATTATCTTCACAGAGATTTGCTCTAATGTACTTAAAGGAATCTTCGCTAGAAAGAGATCCGGTTTAGGAGTCAAGTTTGAACAGTATTGCTTAAATGATATGCTGGGTCAGTAAGGTTTACTGACTGTATTGATAAACAATGGGAATCTTGGTGTTTACAGATGCTCCATTGCAATATTATTCTAGATGAATGCTATTTATGACGGTAGTCCATTGATCAACAGTATGCTGTCTATGTCGATTCATGTTCCTGTAACTGTACCCATTCCGTCAAGTGCGTGCGTCCAATTAAACCATTGAAACGACTACAGCGGTCTGCATTGGTGACTTAAATAATGAGTGAATGAGTGTCTTATACGGGTCAACACACGAACAATCCACCATTCGCATAATTCTTACTTCACACTCACACTCCATGTTTGTATAATCCTGCGTCGGTTGAGTTGACCTCTGCTCCCCCTGGAGCCTCCTTCATATTCATCACTGGTTGGGAGGAGTATGAAAGCAGTACTTTATAGCATGCCTGGTAACACTGCAGCAACACGTTACACCAATACTTTACAGTGGTAACCAAAAGGACTTGGTTTATATAGTGTTATGAACAGTTGCAATCAAGAAGAAGAAAAAGTACAGTTATCACTATCTATCTATCTATCTGTCTATCTATCTATCTATCTATCTATCTATCTATCTATCTATCTATCTATCTATCTATCTATCTATCTATCTATCTATCTATCTATCTATCTATCTATCTATCTATCTATCTATCTATCTATCTATCTATCTATCTATCTATCTATCTATCTATCTATCTATCTATCTATCTATCTATCTATCTATCTATCTATCGAACGACCTACCTGCCTACGAATTGACCTACCTACCTAATTTTGAGAAGGACATTGAAGCTACTTAAAAAATAACACACACTCACAGACATTAATTTTCTAATGTTGTACTTCTACTGATTCTTCTGTCTGTGATTGAATATTGAATGTATTCGTTACCTGCAGAGAACAGCTGAGTGTCAACGTCTGCTTGAGACCCTCTGTAATATTAGGGGGTGCAGCCATGAAAATGATCTCCGAGGCTTAAACAAGAATGAAAACTTATTTAAGATTCGTCAGTCTGTGCTTTGAAGTGCAATTGAGGAATGTAGTTAAGTGATTCACTAAAGTGGATAATTTTTATGCTAGCATCAGTCTATTTTGTTGAACGATTAAACTAGTACCGCCGATGCGCTTTGCTTTTGGTCGTCCTGTTGCTGTGACGTCAAATATTTAGCTGTTGGCATCTTATGATAGCTCCTGCTTGGTTGCTAACGCACACATCGTTTATGGGTAATCAGGGTCGCATGTGGTTTATCTAATGTAAGTACAGTTCATGGTTGTGCACACTTTATCCCGCGCAACAGCCTTGACTGACTGTTTAAACTAATTTAGGCAATAATTAGAAGTACTACTTAAAAGAATGATGTTCTTAGTAGATAAATACTGATAGGGTGAAACAGGTGGAAGAATCTGAGAAGATCACCGGTTTATCAGTCAGATAAACAAAGAGTTTCGAACACAGGATGAGTGTCAGAACGTGTGTGAAAGGATAATGGCTAGCCACCGGGAAAGAGGCTGGAAACTTACTTTGTTTAAATCTAAAATAAAAAGTTCGACAAATGACAGAAATAGGCAACACTCACTAAATTCAGAAGCAAAAGTTGTGAAAAGTTACATATTTAGAGTACTAGAGGAGCAGCGGCAATTGCTAGGTACATAAAAAGAGAAACACAAGCATTTGTATAATGAGTAAGAATTAAAAAAATAAACCATTGATGTGATATTATCATTAGCATCACCATCACCATTCAACTCTACAAGGAGCCTTCAATAAACGCATGCTAATTCTTCCTGTGCCATCTCAGTGTCTTTCTATGTTTTACGCATTCCTTTTATGTATATCTCCAGTTCTTTTCTCCATGTGTCCCTCGGTCTGCTCCTGCATCTCTTACATTAGAGATTTCAGAACAGTACTACCTTGTAACACTATCAACATGTTTTCTCAATGCATGTCCTATCTATCCTGTCACGGGTTGCCTCCCTTTAGATCTGCAGTAGTGGTCTAACAGTGTCCAAAACTCAAGAGTAACTAATGTGGGTCTTTAAAGGTGTCTACCTTCGCACAAGATTACTCTTGGCATAGCTGTAGGTAGAAGGATAACGATGCTTCTACCTCAAGATGATTTTCACAAGATATTCAGAAGAGCGAGAACAATGCTGCATGAGGCTGAGCAAATGTTAACTCTAATATCTGCAGTCAACTTTTGTGAAGGATATGGTTTTCTTATAATTTGTTAGCTCGGTCAAGTTCCCAGCTGAGTTAATTCAACGAAATTCCTCTTATTATTATATAGCTCTGTTTACGTGTTTTTAAGAAAGTGTCTGAGACATATGGATGTAGTTCGTTCAAAATGATTAAATCAACTTTAGATTTGTCTTTATACAAGTAACAAATTTAATAATCAATTATAGTTTAAAATTGAATAATTCTTTAACAAACAATAATCATCATCGAATGATGTTATAGATGATTGGGTAAGAGTTAACTTGGCAGCTTTAATGTTTCTACTTAGCTGCCAATGAGATTCTGCTCCAGCTGATGGTTGGGTCTTTGCAGATAGAGGACTGGATCACACTCGTCACTGGTCAAGTTTTAAAGTTGTAGCACGTTCCAAGAAGTGTCAGGGAGTAACTACCAAGCTGGTCCCACGTTTCTAAGACCCGTCTGATGATGGTGTCTAGCTTCGACTTTAGGCAACTTATACCCTCACTTGATCCATAGATATTACTTTCAACAAGCACCTCCAACTAATGTCACAAAAGAAGAGAAAAAATACCCTCTTAACTATTGCGTTTTCCGACACATACGTATGTGTCCCCCTCTTCCTATTCCACCATCCCATCTATCTCACAACTGTTACCCTTGATGAGAATTAATCTTATTTCCATTGAGCGAAAAATTTTCTTTACATTATAATTGAATAGATTTATGTTTATCTTTACATTGTTTGAAAAGGTTAGTAATGTAGATTGAATACGTTTTCATTTGCATCTAAACTGGTTGAAAATGTTAAAAATGTAATAAGTATGTACATCATTTCTTTCATCATTAACTTCAAACTCCATTGGAACTTGGGACTACCTCTGCTTTTAGTTCTCTTTAAGAAACTCGCATAAAGCAGTCACCAGCCCTTGCAGTGGTGGTTCATGAAATCATCATTCTGTATTCTGAGGTTGCCAGCCTCGAATGACATGAACATCTACTTAGCAATTTTCACATATAAGTATTTAAATTTCAATATATAGATATTATTTCACGTGTTAATAATGCAAAACATAGAATTATAGATATACAACTTACCCCAAATTGACTTTGCGATCACAGACTTCTGGCTCAGAGATAGATTAAGGCAATTTGTTTTAGATGCTTCTTACACGTGTTCTGGGGGTTGTTACTTTATAATTAGCTCCCATGTTGACTCCGTGTTTCAGATTCCTCAGATTCCGGTTTTCCTTGCTAATAAAAGTAGAGTTTTCTTGGGCTTTTGAGTCCTCAAGAGGCTCCAACAATTCTGGTCCAATAAATTAATTCTGGTTTTATTCTTAACTGTGGAAGGTATTGTAGTTTTCTTGACGAGGTGAATTCTCACTGTGCTATAAACTGCAAAAGTGTCAAGTGATATTCCCTTTTTCGTTCCTGGCACTTATTGTTTTCTATTACAGCAGGCCCAGTCAGAAATATTGTTTTATTTACATCTAGAGTGCCGGCCAATAGTTTCAAACATGCGTGTTAAGTATGGGTTTATTAAAAATATTCCTCATAGGAATTATGCGTGTGATTATGAAGGTCACTTCTTCCATACATGGCAATCGTGACATTCGAATATTCTCCTCAATGATTACAAATACCACTCCCTATATTTTCACAATTAATATCGTTGTAATAATTTTGCCGGAAGCTTGTTACAACATTCCGACTGTCAAGTGCGTGTCTGTAATCTGTCCGCAAGAGGATGATTTATCGCCTGGCACGCTTTAGGTAAACACAACGCTCGGTCACTAAGCGAAAACTGACCAGCCCATCTGGGTTTTTTACCTGTGCCTAATCTTAGCAAAGCCGAGAAGTTTAAAGCAAACATGACGAATTATCACCGAAGGGAGTTTAAAATTTATTAGAAAATGGCTAATACCTGAGAGAAAGTGGGGAAATGAAATTTGCTGATCACTAGAAAATGTTCATAATTTAGTACACACACAAATGTAACTAAATACTGCCGGCGTGGACAAGAGATCGATACAAATTCTGTGACATATCCCCATCATCTTCTTGTTTATATTGATCTGAAAACAAAAAATTGAGAAATATGTATCCTAATATTGTCGTACAGTGAAATTCTATGGAGAGTGCTGGGGGCTTGTGGAGTTCGATGCTGCTTTTTTTCCATTGTGGAGGGCCTCTGTGCTGACTTTGCATGTGATGTTTGGCTGGGCAGCCTGGCTTTAGAGATGTGCGCGGGAATGCGACAAGGAGGTACCTTGTCGACCACGTTTTTGACAGTCGTGAACTGAGTGGTGCGCCAGACGTCGAAGGGCGTTCCCGGAGGAGTGGAGTGGACGGCTTTTTAGACGCTGGGGGATCTGAGGTGTGCAGATGGCATTGCGCTGCTCGCACGTTCACATCGCCACATCCGGGAAGGGACAAAGGGACTGGATGAGTGCGCAAGCGGGTTGGTCTGCGAATAAGTCAGGGAAATACGGGGGTCGTGGCGCTCGGTGTTGGCAATCATGGGCCCATGACGATGGGGACCGAGGGCTGGAGCGGACGGACACGTTTTCATAGACGGGATGCGCAGTGGCACCAGACGACGGGGTAGGCGGGTAAATCAAAAGCGGACTGAATCGGACGAGAGCAGTCTTTGCTGGTCTAGTTGCGGAGAGGGAGGTGTCGAGGTTTTCTTCTTTCCACACGGTCTGACTGGGAAAAATTCTTCACATCTTTTGGCCGAGTGCCATCACCAATCAGGAGCTGCTTGCTCGGAGTGATCGAGGGGACAATCACGTCATCGTGGCTGGCCGACGCTGGGACGGGCTTGGCCACGTCCTGGGTGGGGGGGGGGGAGTACTGATGCCATCGCAAGAGTAGCTTGGCGGATAGCTGAGGAACCCGAGATACAAAGACTGAACCAGAGCTTGGGCACTGCACGAAGGATGGCCGCCGACTGAGCAAAGTGGAAGCAGTTTGGTGCTACTGTACAAGACGCCACGAGGCGTGATGCCCACTAACTGCCTTTACAGTTGGCGGCTAAGGATCAAAGAAGAAAAATATTGTAAGCACAGTGATGGAAGTCAGGAAAGGAATTGAAATTTGCTGATAAATGTTTCACCTTTAGATAGTTAATTAAAAGAACACTCGATCCGACAGTCAATGAAGCGTACTGATTACAGCCGAATAAAAGGCATTTGACAGAGAGATAATATGAATATACTTTAATCTGTAAGCCCCCACCAAGCATTTATGTTTTCTTGCGGTAGTGGTGTTCTGTGGCACTTTGTTTTACATGATGAGAGTGCATGCCCCATCCACAACATCATATTAATCGCCGAGCACGAATTACATGTACTCGTTTTCTTTTTTTGTCTTTTCTTATATGTAAATTAGGTGATCAGGTCAAAACAATTAGCTTTACGTCTGATTATTGGATATCATCTTGTTATAAGCTGTGATATTTAATGGCTGCTCGACCAGCATGTTTCTATATGGCAGCAAGACATGGACAACCTTTGCTAGCCAAGAAAGAAGGCTCACCCCCTTTCATCTTTTGTGTCAACGTCACATCCTCGGTATTTCATGGAAGGACAAAGGGACTAATGTCGAGATGCTGTCATGTGCTGGCCTTCCTAGCACATACACACTACTTACATAGCGCATACTACGCTGCCTTGACCATGTCCGTCGCATGGAGGATGGTCGCATCCCCACATATATTTTCTACGGACAACAGACAAATGGGAAAAGAACAGTTGGGCGATTCCAGCATGGATTCGAAGATGCGTGCAAGAAAGACATGAAGGAACTGGACATGAATCCAGCCATCTAAGAGGATGAAACTGCCGATCGCTATAAGTGGCGATGCTCCCTACTGCGCCACCTCAGATTGGGAAAAACCGAAGCTCTGACAACAAGCAGAAGACAAAAGAACACTCTGAAATGGACACCATGTTAAGGGCGCATTTCCATTGTCAGTTACGGCTGAAGGGAGCTGCTAACTCTAAAACTAGTAATCCTGTTGTAATGAACTGTATAGAGTTGCATACTCCAATCAAATCCTATCACGTGCCATCAGCTCAAGATCTTTCCACGTCTTCCTCGATTTCATGCCTGTCATCACGTGACGTTCTTATCTCTGTGTCTAGCTCTACCTCTTTTACTATTGGGGTTCCAGAAGAAGACCTGCCTTATAACGCAATAAGAAGGTTTCCTCAATGTGTGGCCTATCCATGTCTAGATCCGTCTTCTCATTTCATATTACTTTACAAAGAACTACACACTTACCTCCACATAGTCCTATCACGGACAACAACAACCAAGCAAAGTGAAGAGCCATTGTTAGTTTGCCTGCAAGTACACATTATACCAAATCTTTAAAACAGAACAGCAGAAATTATTGTCATTTGTTTCACATTGCTAACAATTAAATATTTTTGTCAGTATCAAAAGCAGAGTGAGATGCGGTTTGGTTTGGTTTGAAGGACTATCTTCATTGCATACGGGCAACTCTGTCAGTCCTTCATCTCCTCCCTTAGATCACACAAGGAGGATCTCAGCACAGTGCACGACTTCCGTAGCACCGGCGTGAATCCCAATGTATGAGAAAAGAAATGACACATTCTATAAATATTTTTTTTAATACTTTCATTTAGCACATTAGAGCAATATGGTAGTAGATACGTGTCGCTAAATATAAAGCTTACTTACTTACTTAGTCGTTCCCCTTCTACCGTGAGGTGTAGAGGTTTGGAAGATAGAACGCTAGATTATCCTATCGGCTGTCTTCCTCCTGGCCTGGTTCCATTCTAGTCCTCGGTCCTTCAAAGATTGTCTAATGTTGTCCTCCCAGCGAACCCTGGGTCGTCCTGGGTGTCAGGATCCCTGACTCTTTGTTTCCCATGCTTGTCGTGGTAGCCGATCTTCTCCCATTCTGCAGACATGGCCAAACCATCTAAGTTGGGACTGTTCTACTTGGGTCTGCAGGGGGTGGGATTTTAGGCCTTGACGTATCTTCTGGTTGCGGACCATGTCTCTTCTTGTTACTTCAACCACATTCCTAAGATACCTCATTTCTGAGGTTTTGATCTGGCTTTTATGGGTTGTAGTATCCATATGTCAAGACTGGGACATAGGTGGAGCGGTATACAGCCATCTTCGTTTTCTTACCAACCTCTCTCTTGCTGAGGAATCCTCGATTTATGGCCTGAAAAAGTCTCACAGCTGCTGCATTTCGAGTGGCCAACTCTTCTTTGATGCCCCCCTTTCGGTCTATAATAGCTCCGAGATATTTAAAGTGGTCGACCTGCTCCAGGACCTGTTCTCCCAGCTTAATCTGATGTCTTCTTTCTTCTCGTGATATCACCATGGATTTTGTTTTAGAGCTACTTATGACCATCCCTCTTTTCTCCAGCTCTTCCTTCCAGAATTGCAGGTTGGATTGGAGATGTGCCTCGTATTTAGCAATCAGGGCAACTTCATCGGCAGATGCCAGCTCTGAAATACATACCTGTCTCATCTTCCAGTACCCCGCTTAATACTTTCTTGTTCTCTCATTACATGACTTTATAACATCGTGGTGGTCCTGAACTCTTCTGACTTATGGTTTGCTGTCCTCACATAATTTCTGCAAGACTTATAGAAGCTCTGTATAGCATGAATCAAAGGTGATGGAATGTTCTTCCTTGCCAAACAGTCCCAAAGTTTGCTCCAGGGGACCCTGTCAAATGCCTTTTCCAGATCTATGAAACAAAGATGGATCTCACTCTTATACTCAAGGGCCTTTTCACTCAGCTGTCTGAGTGGGAAGATTAGGTCTTGAACACTTCGGTTTGCTCGGAATCCGCACTGGACCTCATCCAATTGTGGCTCAGCTAGGCGTCGGAGTCTCTGCTCTAGGATTCTAGAGTAGAATTTACCAGGGACACTGAGAAGGGAAATGCTTCCATGGTTTTCACATTGTCGATTGTCACCCTTTTTGAAAAAAGGTGTTATGATTGCAATCTCCCAGTCCTTTGGTATGGTCTTGTTGCACAACGCTGCCTGTAGGACTATTAAGAGTAATAGGTCGCCTGATGCTCCCATGTACTTAACCATTTCTGGTGTTATACCATCATGCCCTGCTGCTTTGCCCATCTTGATGTTCTCCAGTGCTGCCTTCAGTTCTTCCATCTTTGTGTCATCTTCATCACCATTTGTTTCCTTTTCTGTGCTAGTGGTTATCATTTCTGATGCTTGACCTTGCTCACCATCAAGGAGTTCTGAGAAATATTCTTTCCATCTTTCCATTACTTCTTTCGGGGCTGTAAGCAATTTGCCTTGCTTGTCCTTTATAAATTTGACAGGGCATTGTTTTTCCTTCCCCATGTTCTTTAGGGTCTTATAGAACAATTTCTGGTTTTCTTGCGCATCTTTTTCTAGCTTTTCTCCAAATTCTTCCCAGGACTTCTGTTTTGCTGCTAGCACCTTGTTCTTTGCTTCTGTTTTGAGTGTCACATATTCTCTATATTTCTCTAGTTGTCCTGCTGTATTTTTAGTTCCTAAGTATTGTTTACTCTGGAAGAGAGGATGGACAGCACAGTGAAGGCGTAGCCATTATTCTACAGAAAGGGATAGAAAGGACATTACTGGAATGGAAACCAATCAACAACAGACTGATACGATTGAGATTGAGAGGGAGATTCACCAACACTACAATAATACAATGCTACACACCAACGAATGATAGCGATGAGGCGGTCAAGGATGAATTCTATCAACAACTGCAGAAAGAAATGGAAGACACACCTAGATATGATCTTGTTATAGTAATGGGAGACCTCAATGCGAAAGTTGGTACACACAATACATATAATGAAAGAACAATGGGGAAATGCGGCAGCGGAACAGCAAACGAAAATGGGGATAAGCTAATAAGTTTCTGTAGCATTAACAACTTGGTCATTGGAGGAACACTTTTCCCACATAAGGAAATTCACAAGTTAACATGGGAATCACCAAATGGTCGGGACAGAAACCAGATAGACCACATCATGGTTAACGGTAGATGGAGACATGCATTACAAGATGTGAAGGTAAGAAGAGGTGCAGATGTGAGAAGTGATCACCATTTAGTAGTAGCAAAACTGAAAGTGAAACTAAGAAGGGCTGGACCAACTGTAACTACACAGAAAAGGTTTGACATCAGCAAATTGAAGGACGCCCTTACCAGAAAAGCTTTTGCGGCCAACATTAAGAAAAAAGAAACAATCCCTGGTCTCACGCTGTTCGATTCGCTATGGCAGTATGGGAAGGAAGAGTGAAAAGTCTAACCTGAGTTGGTACAGAGGGGGTAGAAAAAGGCGATGCTCAAAAAGAGGGTTGCGCATAAGATGGGTTAAAACAGAACAGAGGTGAGGCACGTTTTTCTCAGCATGAGGCAGCAGCGTAATCCAGGCCGAGCAGGACTAGTACTCAAGTAGGAGAGGCAGCCATAGTGCAGTCTATAGTAAAGTAGACAAGGCGCTGTGTAATTCCTTAAATGCACGGAGACAAGATTGGGTAGCAATAACCCAACATATTGATATTATAAATTCTTGACAAGACTGAAGAACGAAGGAGCGAGGCTCCACGCAGAAAAGGGTACGTAGAGTGAATTAGTTACGTCCATACCGTAGTCCTGTTACTCGGCTAAGATAGTGGCCATCTGGAAACAGGTAAAGAAATAATTCCGGAGGAGTTCGGTTATCACTTCAATGACTCGAACCTAAATAGATAGTATCAATGGACAAGGACTTGCTTAGACGGAAGAAAGGATGTAGATACTAGTAACATCTGAACAATAGTAGATAAAAGACATTACAATATTGAATATAATTCTCAATGGAGAGCGAGTGTTATAGAGGAAGTGTGACGAACCAAGATTGTTGGAGGTCCGGTTAACAGCAACGGTCCACAATGTAAATAAACAGTATACCAGTTGACTGTTGCGTTCCCTGTTTGTATAGAACATCTGCGTAGCGTTATATGTCGTCGCTCACTGTGTGTGTGTTGTAACCATTCATTAATCATAAAGTTGATCGCTACCTTCTGAGGCCAAGAAATCATGGGTAAGCAACGGCCACACAATACGAAATGTTGCAGTGACTGCGCTGTAACACAATACGAAATGGTGCCGAGACCGACTTCAGGGAGCATCGACTTCATCAAACTACATAGACCAAGACAAAGTACAACACACAAACTGGTCCATGACAGACTTCAGGAACCACAGATAGCAGAACAACTCAGACAGAAGGCATAATTGCAGTTACACAACACGCGAAAAAGCAGAGCAGAAACTGTGAAAGTGTAAACAGAACGAACGAACGAACGAACGAACGAACTTTATTTTCAAAGGGTTGAGAATTGGGCACGCAGGCCCGTCTGACATTCTGCCCTTCCTTTCTCTCGTCTTTTATACTGATTTCATTTATTCTCACATACATTTTATCCATCAATTCAAGGAATTCAACGTTATAAAGGTAAAATAATAGCATACTCACATTCACAGTATCTAATTATAAACATGAAATAAAGTATGTTAAAAAATACAAACTAAGTATCACCATGAAACAAAATATGTTGAAAAACACTATCATCATCACTAAACCTACATTCGATATTATATCATTTGTTCGGAAAAATAATCACATTGGGGGGGGGGGTGGGGGTGGGGGGGGGGGGGCAGATAATCAGAACTCATAAAGTAATCGAAAAGTTTACGATTGTATGAATAGGAACTGAGGTTGTTATCTTTCAGATAATGTGGAAGATAGTTCCAGAGATGAGCAGCAGAGTAAGCTAAGCTGTTCTTGAATAAGTCAATCCTAGGCTTGGGCACTTGTATTTTGTTAAGGCGTTGACTGCGTCTTTCACTGTATTTGAACATTGGCCACAGATATGTTGGAGCATTCTGTGACAGGATTTTGTGAACAAATTTTGCTTTGTTAAACAGAAAGCGCTTTCTTAGAGGCAGTATTTTGAGATCTTTATATAGATCTACACACTGTGCTTGGCAGTTGTCAGAAACTAGACGCACTGCACGCTTTTGTAGTGAATGGAGTCTTTTTGTGTTGGACATAGAACAACCATCCCAGATTGTGGAGCAATAGTCAAGGTTTGTTTGTATTTGAGATATATAGAACAATTTACGTGCATCTTCATCTAGGAAATGTTTGATTTTAGCTAACTGGTAAACTTTCTGTGCCGTTTGCTTGGTCAGTGCATGAACATGTGAGTTCCAATTTAGATGCTGGTCAACGACTATTCCTAGAGTTTTATGTTCATTAACGTTTTCAATTGGTAAGGTACCAATATAGATCTGAAGTGTTGTTTTCTCTGAATTTTGTAATTTTTGTCTAGTTGATATTAACATGCACTTTGTTTTAATTATATTAATTAGCATGCGATTTCCGATGCTCCACCTAATCAGATTGTCTGTATCTTTTTGTAACGATAGTTCAAGTGTGTTGCAACTTGTATCACTCGTGTAGACAGTACAGTCATCAGCAAATAGGTCACAGGATGCGTGCTCGACGTGTAGTGGAAGGTCATTAATGTATATGGCAAAAAGTAGAGGCCCAAGAATAGAGCCCTGAGGAACGCCGGTATTTATTACGGTTGGGTTTGAGCAAGAGTTATTGTAAGAAACTACATGTTTTCTGTCTGACAGGAATGATTTAATTATCGTCACTAGTTGAAGGTTTACTTTTGATGTTTCTAGTTTTCTAATTAAAATAGCGTGATCTATCATATCAAATGCTTTTTTAAAGTCTATAAAAACTGCCCCACATATGTTATCGTTATTAATATTTAAGTGCCAGTTGTCAATCATCTTAGTTAGAGCTGTGTGACATGCATGTTTAAGTCTAAACCCCGACTGACTATCAATTAGCAAGCCGTTGTTAACTAAGTGTTGTAGTGTTATTTTATGTATGTGTTTTTCTAGTGGTTTGGATAGCGATGATATTAAGAAGATTGGCCTATAGTTACCAAGGTTATTATTGTCGGAAGAGCCAGGTTTTAAGAGAGGATATACCTTAGCGACTTTAAAGTGCCACGGAAAGTAACTCTGTGCGATACATTGATTGTATATGTATGTAAGCGAATCACTAATAGCTGGAGCCGCATAACGCAGTATTCGATTACTGACTCCGTCAAGTCCTGATGAGTTATTATCTTTAAGTCCTAGAAGATAGTTATATACTTCATTAACTGTCATAAACGGAATGTTGGATGGGATTGTGTTGGTACATTTGTTCTCACAAAATAATGACAGCCTGCCTAAGTCACAAGGTGAATTTGGTATTGTAGATTTAAGACTGTTTATTTCTGCCTGAAGGTAATTGCTGAAGTCGGTGCAAGTAAATGAAGTGTTAGGGGTTGACGAGACTGACAGATTTCGCTTGTTCGCTAAGGTGTTGATTGCTTTCCATATATCTTTACTGTTTGTTTTGTTCTGAACCAAATTTTTAAAGTAATTTCTTTTTTCACTACGAATTAAATATTGCACTTTGTTCCTCTGTGCTCTGTATGTGTTAAAGTCCTTGTTTTTGTGAGCTTGATCTCTCTGCCTCATGGCGTCTAGCACTGCTTGTGTGATCCAAGGAGATTTGACCTGTCGTTTCACACAAACTTCTTTAGTTGGTGCGTGGTTATCAAACACACAAAGAAAGATACGTGTCCAATGGGCAATGGCGTCATCGGGATCAGAAATCTGGTAAACACTGGCAAGAGGTGCAGTTCGCAAATCATGTAAAAATAGTTCACGGTTTAAATTTTTAAAACTTCTAAATTTAATACTGATATGTTTATTTCTTGGAGCTTTATATTTATTCTTTGACCACGTGCAACATATAGGATAGTGGTCACTCATCGCGACAGTAGGAACAGAGCATTCTATAATGTTTTCTGCACAGGTGACGTAGATGTGGTCAATTGTTGTGGATGGTGCATTTGTTACCCTGATAGGCTGGTTGACGATTTGTTTTAGGTTGTAAGATAGTATGATGTTTTCCCACGTTTGGTTTGTGTTATGCATGTCGATGTTGAAATCGCCTAGAAGAATAATTTCTTTGGCAGTGGTAAATACTTTATCCATCATAGTGGTGAAATCTTCGTACCAGATGGCTCCTGCACAGGGATTTCTATAAAGATACCCGACTAGAAATTGTCCCTGAGTCGGTAGTTTTATTTCTAACCATATGCACTCGGTCTCTGCTGTCTCTAAATCGCTTCTGTGGCGATAACTAATAGAAGTGGAAATATATACTACTATACCTGTTTCTAGCTTTCTACTTGAGTCTCGCCGAACTGTTTTAAAGCCATTTAGGGCAATTTCATCATCTGATATTTTGCCGTTTAAACGACTTTCGGAAAGTCCAAAAACATGAAAATCTTTATTCAGAATTTGTGTAAGCTCAGGAAGTTTGCCTAATAAATGGTAAATGTTCAGGTGGCCCAGAAGAAGTGAACAGGTTACTAACTAGTCAACCAGAAACGTCAGCTCAGAAACCAAGTTAAGATTTTTTTTTCTTCAAACCTTAGTGCACGGGAAGAGTCGCCATAATAAAGCAAGGTAACACCAGCTCGGGAACAGAAGCGGAATAGTGTTTTCTTAAAACATTACAGCACGGGAGTGTCAGCACAATAAACGCAATGTTTACAGTCATCGTTCAATAAAATAGTCGTACGATAGTTCATACAGTGCACCAGAGTAACATAGTCGCGGAAAGAAGCTCGTGTGCAGCAAATAGTACTGTGTGTAGTCCAGATTGTGCGATAGATACGAAAAGATAAAAATATAACAGTAGCATTAAAAAATCGGTCGCGTGCGCAACAGCAGGACAACTGAGTACTCCAACGCAGACCTCTTAATTAATTAGTTTAATTAGACATTATAAGAATATTAGTGTTATTGGTATTAGTATTGTTGCTATTATTGCTATTCTTATTATAATTGTAGTGTCAGTAATATTGAATTGTAACCATAACATTGTCTTTCAGTAAACACAAGACTAATAGAAAATTTCCTTTGATTTTCAGGTATAAGTTATTTTGTTAAGTTAGCAATAGAAATAAGTGACTATTTTTAGATTAATGATGGCACAGCACAGAGAGTCAAGTGAGGACTTGCGGTAAAGCTAAACACTGATCCTTATAAAGGCAGTCACTGACACATTGGCTAAAGTGGATAATAACACTAAGTACAGTAACATAAAAGGTAACATAGAACAATTTTCAGGTGATCCACACAAATATCAGTATAAGCAGACAAACCATGGGATTCCATACACCAGACAATGGAGTAGAGACAACAGCAACTAAATGTGTCACGTAACCACTGTAGACAGACACTGGAACAGTCTCATAAAAAGACACTGTCGCATTGCAGTGAGAAATGTTATCAATGGAATAAAACAAGGAAAGAAATGGGAAATAAATAATGTTACAACGAGTGACCAACAAAAGATGTACGATAACAACAGAAGATGGACTAAGAGCATATATAAAGCCACTAAAACAATGGAGAAAAAACCTTTAACAGACATCAACAGGTTAGTTTTGTAAAAACAAATAGGAGCAGTTGACCCCTATGAATAATAAGCAAACTAGAACAATAACACAAGAACCAGAAGCGAAAAAAACCCAAAGATGGTTAGTGCCGGAACACAAACGGAGATAGATACTGTAGAGTCACACTTGGGGCCAGCACAAAATGATAAAGACGTTATGAGAGGAAAGGAAACATGGTCACATGTATTAGACAATACAAGAAAATCTTAGATACCACTCAGTATAAAAGGGAAGAACCGACAAACGGCTAAATAAGTAGTAGTGCCACAACATAGAGATAACGCCGAGGTAAAGAATAAGATGGATGAACCGATGCAGATATTCCTGCAAGAGAGTGAAGACGTGACAGGAAGGAGTATATGCAATGCATGACAAGTACCAGATTGACATACAATCAGAATCCTATTCGTCAAGTGGGGAAGACAGAGTTATGGATTCCGACGAATATGCCGAAGGTTTCAGGTCGGATGAGCTGGATTATACAGAGGACGAGGAAGGGAATAGAAGTTATTGACCGAGAAATGAGAACAGTGATCTTGGGTGCATAAATCAGATAAAGACGAAGAAAATGATCAAAATGGCTGAACCAAGCGTAAATAAGTTGAATAAAGCAATGAAAGGCACCCCCAGAGGAGCTGACCTCAACACCTTGTCAACAAAGCAGGTGCGGAAATTGCTGGAAGTAAAGTTTGATACAGACTTATCAAAAAGGGACAAAGAAGTTCACAGACTTGTGATCGAAATGTTGGATGAAGAGGCGGATGTGGAGGACACAGGGACGAAATATAACAAAGAAGAGGAAGAGGATAGATCGACTAAAAGAAAAAGTCGACAGACGGTTAATGAAGCAGATCATAGCAGTAGATGGAGATGGTCTTCAGAATCTGCGTTGAGTGACTCAGACAGTTTAGTGTCTGAGGAGAGTAACGGTAGTCACAGATGCAAAAGGAGTTACAGAGGACGAGAGAATAGTATAAAAGTCAAGGAAAAAGGGAGAAAATATAGAAGTAAGAGTAGGGAACGTGAGTACCCAATATACAGCATGGATGACATACTTGCGAACAGAGCAGAAAAGTGGAGACGATTTGCGGAGACAATCAGTCAGACTAGATGGAGGGAATTGTCAGAGGCGGATAAACGATGGAAGGAGAGGAATAAAAATGGTGGCGTTAGCTAAGTCGTGAGGAGACTTTTAGTGGAGACATTCTCCACCGAACACATAGAGAATCAGAGTTGTGAGCATACCTGAATGATAGGATTCAGCAGAGGAGGACGAAAGAGAAAATAGTAGTAAGGCCATGGAGAAAATGGCAGAGTTTTGGAGAAGTCAAAAAGAAAATGGCAGATATAAGAGAACCATAGGTAAATGGATAAGAGATGAGAGCCATGGAGAAAAGACGGGAGTATTGAGAAGCCACAGGAAGGATGGCACAGACATATAGAAATGAGAGTTCTAGAAGAAACGAATGTAGACGCGAGAGGCCATTTAGAAAGTGGCCAAGAGAGGAAAATGGAAGAAAGGAGAGAGATTCTTGTGAAGAATGTGGGGAGAAATCATATTTTTTTCTCCGAAATACAAGTACATGAATAAAAGAAAAATGAGGAAATTAAGAGATTCGAGGTAATCGAGAAGTCATATCGAGAATACCATGACTATATGTAGAGGTTCTAAGAGAAAGTAATGAGATGAGAAATGTGATAAGAACGTTCCAGGTAGGGAACGAAAAATATATAAAACGTTAAAAGCGGCGTTTGTCAGACTACAAATGAGAGTCTATTGAGGGTAACCCTCACCGAACATTTACAGAAAAAAATCAGACACGACAGAAGACATGTTCAGGCTCTATACGAGAGAGGAAAGAAGCTAAACAAAGGAGAGCGAGTGTTATAGAGGAAGTGTGGCGGACCAAGATTGTTGGAGGTCCGGTAAACAGTAGTTGTCTACATTGTAAGTAAACAGTATTTCAGTTGTTTGTGGCGTTCCCTATTTGTATAGAACATCTGCATAGCGTTATGTCGTCGCTCACTGTGTGTGTTGTAACCATTCATTATTCTTAAGGGTGATGGCTATCTTCTGTGGCAAAGAAATCCTGGATAAGCAACGTTCACACAATAAGAAATGGTGCAGTGACTGCGCTGTTACATTTCACTTTTTCGCTATAACGCTGTTTCTTTTATGCTTCATATATACGATTAAAAAATTCGATCTTTCGCTGAGCGCTACCTTCCACGGAGGGCAGGAACAGTACTTTCACATGCACAACAAGTTCATTCATGGTGGTAGAATGGCCAAGAAGTATTGTAATGTCTAGAATAATGAAGCATGACACCAAAATAAACTCCGCTTAGGCCGGTCACAAGCCCGGCTGAAAAAAGGAGGAGGGCGGCCTGCATGGGGGCCGTAAGGAAGCAGCCCCCCCCCCCCCCCCACCATGCAAAGGCACAACAGGCCAATCACCTGTGTGCTTTAAAACATGATTACACGAAATACAAGAGAGAAAACTGGACTGATTCTAAAGGCGACGAACTGGAACGGACTACGGACTACGACTTATGGAACTTGGAACACAAGAAGTATAAATGGGAAAGAAGAGAGGCTGGTGGAAGAGATGAGGAAAGCAAAACTAGAAATCCTGGCTATTATGGAAACAAAGAAAAAGGGACAAGGAGTCATGGCTCTCGATGGCAACACGCTGCTCTACAGTGGTGTACACACATCTGAAAGAGCTAAAGGGGGCGTTGGTTGCATTGTGGTCAAAAACCAAAAAAGATAGTATCAAGGGATGGAACTTTGTCCCGGAGCGCATTATGGTTGTAAAACTAAAAGAAGGAGAAACCATAGTCAACCTGGTCATAGTGTATGGGCCAAATGAGGATGAGAGAGCAGAGGTCAAGGAGGCATTTTTCGAGCTGCCTCAAAGGACAGTGGATGACAGCCTAGATGAAATTATCATGCTCGGAGATTTCAATGCCAGAGTTGGAAATGACCATGCTAGATGGGGTGGAGTTATCGGAAGATATGGAGAAGATACTCTCAATGACAATGGAAAGCGACTCCTCAGATTCTGCAGTGAGCAGAATCTGATCATTACAAACACAAAGTTCACACATAAGAGCATAAATGCATACACTAGATGTGAACCAACCAAGAATGAGAAGTCAGTGATCGACTATGCCATTGTTAGAAGAAGCTCTTTTAATATGTCCGGGATGCTAGAGTCTGGAGGGGGCCAGAGATTGGAAGTGATCACTACCTGCTAACGATCAAACGAACAGCTGAAAGAGTTGCTCAGCCTAGGAACTGCCCAACATCACGCAAGAAACCAAGTAAACGAGCAGTAGAAATAAGCATTAGGACCTACAAGCTGAGAGAGCCAGAAATTAAAACCAGATATCAGGGGCTTATTGCTGCAGCGGTGAGCAACACAGAAGAACGACCTGATGACTTGGAAACCCTCTGGATTAAATTCAAGGATATCATAAAGACAGCTGCAGCAGAAGCATGCGGTGAAGTCCGACTTGGAAACAAGAGAAAGAGTACACCTTGGTGGACAGAGGAAGTCAAAGAGAAAATAAGAGAGAAGAAAATGGCATGGAAACAATACTTAGGAGCTAAAAACACAACAGGACAAATGGAAAAAATATAGAGAATATGTGACACTCAGAACAGAAACAAAGAACAAAAGTTCTAGCAGCAAAACGGAAGTCCTGGGAAGAATTTGGAGAAAAGCTAGAAAAAGATGCACAATAAAACTAGAAATTGTTCTATAAGACCCTAAAGAACATGAGGAAGGAAAAACAATGTCCTCTCAAATTTATAAAAGACAAGCAAGGCAAATTGCTTACTGCCCCGAAGGAAGTAATGGAAAGATGGAAAGAATATTTCTTAGAACTCCTGGATGGTGATCATGGTGAAGCATCAGAAATGATAACCACTAGCACAGAAGAGAAAACCAATGATGGTGAAGATGACATAAAGATGGAAGAACTGAAGGCAGCACTGGAGAAAATCAAGATTGGCAAAGCAGCAGGGCATGATGGTATAACACCAGAAATGGTTAAGTACGTACATGGGAGCATCAGGCGACCTATAACTCTTAAGGGTTCTACAGGCAGCGTGGTACAACAAGACTGTCACAGGATAGACATTCACTAAATTCTATATTGGTTACACTGGAGAGTGACAACACTGTTAATCATCTTTAAAAAACCCGTCCAGCAGGTTTCGGCTAGAACGGAAGTCGGGAAGAACCTTTCGGCGCAAATTCATTCTTGCGATGTCCGCCGTTCTGTGAGAACGTTTTGGTTGCCTTTGTCAGCAATTGTGCTGGGATTTATGAGTGCCACTGTTGTTCATTGCTTGCTGATGTTCATGTGTTCATGAGTATTGAATAGGTGCTAGATTGTGCTTGCAGATTCTAGTAATTTTTCCTCCTGTATATTATTATGATAGATTATTGCAATTATGTATGGCGTTGTTCCAGTAGTGAATGTCGCTTGTGAGCGATACTTATGGTGCGGTCATTGACTAGTGTATTTCGATGACAATTTTGGCTATGATATAGAGTTACAGTGTTTGGCAAGCTATGAGGCGCCTGTCATTGCATTGTGCATTGTTTTTTTCATGGTATGTACTAGTTATTAAAAGGGTCAGTACCTGTTCCAGGTGTTGTGGTGAGTTTATTATTATTATTGTATTACTTAATGTCAGCTAGTTTTAGTTGTGGTCGTACTTCTAGCAAATGAGCCTTGCTATTGTTGTTATTGATATGCATATGATGATGGTGATAAACCCACAACTATCAGTAGTCTGACAAAGACCATACCAAAGGATTGGGAGATTGCCATCATAACACCAATTTTTAAATAGGGTGACAATCGACAGTGTGAAAACCATAGAGGCATATTCCTTCTCAGTGTCCCTGGTAAAATCTACTCTAGAATCCTAGAGCAGAGACTCCGACGCCTAGCTGAGCCACAATTGGATGAGGTCCAGTGCGGATTCCGAGCAAACCGAAGTACTCAAGACCTAATCTTCACACTCAGACAGCTGAGTGAAAAGGCCCTTGAGTATAAGAGTGAGATCCATCTTTATTTCATAGATCTGGAAAAGGCGTTTGGCAGGGTCCCCTGGAGCAAACGTTGGTTCTGTTTGGCAAGGAAGAACATTCCAGCACCTCTGATTCATGCTATACAGAGCTTCTACAAGTCTTGCAGAAATTATGTGAGGACAGCAAACCATAAGTCGGAAGAGTTCAGGACCACCACTGGTGTAAGACAAGGTGATATCCTGTCACCTTACCTTTTCATACTCCACATGGACGATGTCATTAAGGCATGTAAGGAGAGAACAAGAAAGTATTCATTGGGGTACTGGAAGATGAGACAGGTCTGTATTTCGGAGCTGGCATTTGCTGATGATGTTGCCCTGATTGCTAAATCAGAGGCACATCTCCAATCCAACCTGCAATTCTGGAAGGAAGAGCTGGAGAAGAGAGGGATGGTCATAACCAGCTCTAAAAAAAAATCCATGGTGATATCACGAGAAGAAAGAAGACATTAGATTAAGCTGGGAGAACAGGTTGTGGAGCAGGTCGACCACTGTTAAGGTCAAAAAGGGAGGTGATACTTTGTATACGGGTTGGACACAGTAAATTAAAGGGTTGCATCGCTTGTAGACTTGATTAACGGTGAATTGGGTTAACAAATATATGACATAAGTCAGAAGTCAGATAGCGTCATGAGCGCTGTTCTATATTGTAGAACTGTAAATAGTTCTCACGGCACGTCCGTGAAGGAACTGAGCGGTGGTGAACTGCGAAGTCCCGTGACTGTTTAGGCGGGAGTTTTTGTGACCGCTGGGCAGTCGGGTTCTGGGTTTGACAGAGTGAAGTCAACCCTGGTGTTTTTCCAAGTGTGTGTTCCCGACCAGTGTTCGATGAAAATGGTATAGTGTTTTTTCAATGTTTGTCTCGGTGGAGACTTTTGCACAGGCCTGTAGCTGAATATTCTTCCTGCATATGAATTCTTCAATGTGTTAGGTTATTGTGAAGGTATGTACTTTAATATTTATGACTGCAGTGGATGCAGTTTATGAGAGTTTGCACTGTGCACGTTCTATGAGAAGTGCACCACTATTTATTGTGAGCTCTAAGAGATAGCGCTGATGATGATTATACTGCCGTGGAGCAGCTTTATGTGAAGATAGACGTTTGTGCACGTTCTAT
Source organism: Oreohelix idahoensis (assembly GCA_024509875.1). Classification (NCBI taxonomy): domain Eukaryota; kingdom Metazoa; phylum Mollusca; class Gastropoda; order Stylommatophora; family Oreohelicidae; genus Oreohelix; species Oreohelix idahoensis. The sequence goes on from JAMPIV010005912.1 coordinate 180,509, forward strand.
GAGAAGTGCACCAAAAGTGCTATAAGACCGGCGACTGCTTTGGCAGTCAATGGCCAAGGGAGAATAATAATAATAATATTTGATATAACTGCAGTGGGAAGACTATGGAGCTATTATGAAGGCCAGGATTTTGTACAGGCCGTATTTGATATAACTGCGGTGAAGGCAGTCCTTGAGGGATTTAGCTATTGTGCACGTTCGATGAGGAGTGCACTATTATTCTGTAATTGAGTTCTATGAAGAAGACATTTAAGAGTCGGAGACTTATCGAGGTTATAAGGCCATATTTATAACTGCGGTGAAGGCAGTCTTTGAGGGATTTAGCTATTATGTATTTCTATGAGGTGTGCGCCACTAGGCGCTGTGATTGATGCTAAGTACTATGCTGTATATTCGTCTGTGTCATCGTGACTATGTGTGTAGCGTTAATAAAACTGTGCATTAACTGTTACCAGTCGTTCTACGCTACATGAATTCAATTTGTATCACTGTGATGGATGAATGCGCCAGTACACACATTAAACAATATATATATATAAAGAGAACGGCAATATCAAGCAGGTTCAATAAAAAGACAGACGATATCGGAGGTGGCGTCCATTAACAATGAACGGTCTTTATTATCATCATTCTAATATGAACCTTCTGAATGGAACCTTCTAGTATTATCTATTTCGGGTATTATCAGTGAATTATCAAGTAAAAAAACAATGATAGCGATTTACACTTATCAGTGGTGGTTTTCAGTAAAGTTGGAATTTAAAACCCGCAAAATTCGCGTTGAAAGGATTTGATGATACATATAAAATAGACTGAGGAATATCAGCTGTCATACTGATATAAACTAACAGTTATTTATTAATGAACAGCATTATCAGTAGTGTGCCAACTTTTGGTCGCAAGGCTCATGATTTCACATGGTAATATTGTTTCTACCAGACCTTGACCTGTTTTTTAGTGTGCCCTGTGTGTGGCGTATGCACTAAGGAGTTTCTCATCTGTAACAGTAGTTAGCCCTGTGTGGGCGGAGCTTCGATTTAAAACCCAGTTCAGCTTTAACTGTGTTGGTCGTCATCTATGCTTACGGGCCAGTATTCATTGACAGCAATAATGAGTGGACTAATATAAGTTAGGAACAGATGATTATGAAATTCATCTAGGACAAGAGTGCTTATTTACAGCCTAAATGAGTCGGCAGTAAAACATTTCAAGCCGTATTGACACCTGCATTGCTTACATCCAGTTTCTTGTCGCACGTGACCTATAATCGGTGACACGGTGATGTGTCTAATTTGTACATGCTTTTTGATGACATATTTGCAGCAGTCAAGTTTCCTGTTTCCTACTTTATCAAGTACCAGAGGTGACAGTTGACGAATCAAGTGCCAGAGGTGACAGTTGACGACGAGTCCAGTGCTGTTCCTGGAACTTTCCACAAGGGAGTGTGCTTATGGTGTGTTGTCTGATGCTCATCAGTGGTAACAGAGAAAGAACGGAACGGTTTTCTACTTACAAGATAAGTGGTTTTTGTGTGAAAACTGTGTCTCTGTATGATGTTGTCAAGCCTTCCAATATTATTATTTATGCTACTGAGTATGTCATATTGATAGCGTATTATTGTGAGATTTGATGCATAATTGATTGATGGCTACGTGACATAATCTTATGAGAATTATAAGTGGTCTAAAAATCTAGTACATTCGGTGATTGAATCACCATGGATTGTGACATTAATCCAGGCGATATGATGCCTATGTTGAGGATGCATTGTAGATGGTAGGGATAATGAACGATTGAGAGGCTCACGACTTGAAGCATGGGTGTTGGACGATTTTTTGATAAATGCGTCAGGATCCTTAGAGTTGTTTGCTGAAGATAATTTTCGGTTTGATCGTAATTTGATAATGGCTAAAGATTTGGTGGAGTTGATACGGCACCTTCGTGTGTTTTTGTATCAGTGTAGGAATGTTCAACACGGACATATAGTGCAGAGTATATGCAAAATAATTCACAACGGTATTCCTGATGAGCAGAAAAAGGAATTGAGAAATGAGAAACGAACAAAAGTAAACAAACAGGGTGCTCTACAAGAAAGGGCAAATTTTTTGCAGGATATGGCTGAAAATAAAAAAACTACAAGAAACAGTGTCTAAACTCACAAGTGATTTGCATAAATCAAGCTTGGAGCTTTCTAATGTGAAAGCAGCATTAGACTCTGAATGCAGTAAAGTTAAAAACTTAGAAGTTCAGATAGGATATAAGAATGGCGAGATTACTAATCTCAAGCAGGATATTGAAAATAAGAGAGAAATGTATGAGAAGTTAAAGATTGATAGCAATGTAAGTGAGAAGAAGTATATAGATATGCTCCATGATGTGTTGGATGATAACGATATTCTCAGTCACCAACTGAAAGAAAAGAATAATGTATCTTCCGAGAAGATTAATGAGTTGAAGCAACAAGCTGCTAAAGTTGAGGGACTTCAGGCTCAGGTAGCCCTACTTCAGCCACAGATAGAAGAGGTGCAAAAGAAAAGATTAATAAAATTGGAACCACAGAGGAGAACAATTAAAGAAAAGGATGATAGGGAGAGATTAGAGGAGTTAACGATGCAGAGAAGGAAGATGATTAAGATTGAGAAGTTACTTACAGAAGAGAGATGCAAAGTTATGACATGTGATAACTTAAAGAAACTAAATCAAGAGATCTCTCTTAATATTAATGAAATTACTGAACTAAGGAGAAGAGTGAATGGTTTAGTGGATGTTGTTTTAGGCATCAAAGATTTATCTACTGTTAAGGTTGACAATAGTAGACAGAAGGTTGTTGATAAACAAGCAAAGAGCCTGCCCTATACACTCTTTACGAATACGAAAATCAAACATGATGGACGTAAAACCCGGCGTGGCAAATACACCTTCCCACGTACGGAAGACGCTGCGTTGAAGATTAACGACTATTGGCGTCAGACCAGCAAAGATTCTTCAGGTCTAATTCTGGTAATAAATATAACAAACATCATGTTGGTAACCATAATGATTTGATGAGTTCCACTGCTTGTCATACGCAATATAGGCAGTGTGATACAGCTAATAAGCATGCTACCACAGAAAAGAATAACAACATTTTTGGTAAAAGAATTAACCATAATGTTAGACAGTACCAGGGAAGCCCATCAAATGGTAGTTTTTCTTCGTTAAGAAATCAGAGACAGTCTAACAGATCTCAAGTGTTTGATTCTGAAGAGTTGAGAAATTATGGTAGGAGTAATTACATTAAAGATTACAAATCTGTTGATAATTGTTCTGAAAGTCAACGAGATTCATTTACCAGATATTTCTATCATAGAAGAGATGTTAAGCATAACAAAGCTAACTGCAGTTCTAGGCAGAATAAATGGAATAATAAGGGGAATAGTAATAGAGATAATAACTCTCAAAATATTACTACACTTAACCAGGTTAACTGTGTGCAACAAAATCCCAAAGTCATCGGTAGTAAATAAAGTAACAGTAACTAGTGAGGTCTCAAGTACTATTGCTGTTATGTTTTTTTGGATTACGAGAGAGTATCTCGTTGTTGTGTATGTAACTTTATTTCAGCCTACTACTAGTGTGTTGACCGTCATTTTCGGTCAGGTTGACCCAAGCCTTCTGGGTTGTATTTTATGGGATGATGGAAGAGTTGGTGACATCATATGGAAACCAGATGTTTTCATAACCACGGTTTAGGTAATTTTGTGGTTAACCTATCCGTTTTTCATTATAATCTGACAGTTGATTAAAATGGAGATTTTCATTTGTATTTTTCAATAGTAGCAGCTATGCGATAAAGGTCAGCGTGCCTGTTTCTTTAGCTGTGACAGGAATGTTTGTTACCTTTTGACCGTGTGCTCATTCAAGCGTAACCCAGCCAACATGTTGACCCAGTATTATTTGATGTCACTCCGTGCGGTTTATAAAATACCACCAAGGAGCGGAGTTGTGACCTATTTATTTTTTTTTCTGTAGGAATTTGATCAAGATTGCTACAGTGTTTCTTAGACTTAATTATTGTTAGGATAATGTATTAGTAGAAAAAAGCAGAGGGCTGGACACTCACAGCAGATACAGAGCGAAGGATTCAGGCTTTCGAGCATAAATGTTATAGAAGAATTTTGCGCATTTGCTATAAAGAGCACAAAACAAATGTCTATGTTAGAGAGAAGATAAACACCTATGCAGGCCACCAAGAACCACTTTTGTCAATAGTGAAACGTCGAAAGCTTGCCTGGTTTGGGCATGTAACTCGTCATGACTCCCTTTCGAAAACGATCCTTCATGGAACAGTCGAAGGTAAACGGAGAAGAGGAAGGCAGAGAAAATCCTGGGCTGATAACACTAGTCAACAAATTTTCAAAAGTTTTTTGTACCAGAAATTAAATATACCATTTCTTATTGATTTTGACATGCTGATTTCAAATATCATAATGAAATTCACCAATTGGCTCTGGTTTTTTTTTAAAATGATGAATTTACATTACAGTAATACAAATAATGTATGCTTGTTTAATTCTCTGGGGTGAACAGCTAGTCTTTCTACTTTAGCATTATAAAAATTGTGGTTACATACTCAATTAATTGATATTTCAACATAAAATGATAGAAAAAATAAAAACATTATTTAAAGTTCACATATCATGTTTTAAAAAGGCACATTTGAACCCATTCCGTCATTATTCAGTCGCTGTTCGAGCTCTCTTTGCTTGCTTCTTGTAGTCAATCGATGAGGTGTCTCTTGTCACAGTCCAACAGTAATCAGCAAGCATTGAAGGGCTCCAATTGCCTTGATACCTTGTCTCCATAGCAGCAATGTCCTGGTGAAATCGTTCACCATGCTCATCACTGACCGCTCCACAGTTTGACTTAAAGAAATCCAGATGAGAATCCAGAAAATGAATTTTCAAAGACATGTTGCAGCCAAGACTCTTATACTTCAGAAGGAGATTTTCTACAATTTCATTGTAATTATCAGATCTGTTGTTTCCAAGAAAAGTGTCCACCACTGACTTAAATGCTAGCCATGCTGCTTTTTCCTTGCTATGCAACACGCAAAGAAACTCGTCATCATGAAGAAGTTTTCGAATTTGCGGACCAACAAATACTCCCTCTCTTATTTTAACTTCACTCAGTCTTGGAAATTTTCTGATGAGGTATTTGAAAGCCTCATCTGTTTTCTCCATTGCCTTGACAAAGTTTTTCATGAGACCCAGCTTAATGTGCAAGGGTGGCAACAAAATCTTGCTGGTGTCGACAAGTGCTGAGTTCTCAACGTTCTTACTGCCAGGCTGCAATGACTGCCTGATTGGCCAATGTCTTCTGATGTAATGGTCACTTCGTGCACGGCTATCCCACTCACAGAGAAAGCAACAGTACTTGGTGTATCCACCCTGTAGTCCAAGCAAAAGAGCGACCACTTTTAAGTCACCGCAATGTGATCAATGATGATGATCGTAGTTTATACACTTCAAAAGCTGCTTAATGTTTTCATAAGTTTCTTTCATATGAACTGCGTGACCAACTGGAATTGACGGTAACACATTACCATTATTCAACAAAACAGCTTTAAGACTCGTCTTGGATGAATCAATGAAAAGCCTCCACTCTTCCGGTATGTAATTGATTTTGAGGGCTGCCATTAAACCAGAAATGTTGTGGCACGCAGAAAGGTCACCCTCTTTGAAAAAGAATGTAATAAGCGGCTTCTGGCGGTTCCTATACACAGAAATTGTAACATCTTCTGCCAGGAGATTCCACTGTTGCAATCTGGAACCCAAAAGCTCCGCCTTGTTCTTCGGTAAATTCAGATCTCTTACAAGATCATTCAGTTCACCTTGGGTTATTAAGTGTGGTTTAGTGGATGTAGTTTGCTCAAAATCTGGGTCGCTTGAGGTTGATGTTTCAGGACCACCAATGTCATCTTCTTCATCAGTGGAAGCAGCTGAAAATGATTCTGGCACTTTGGGAACTGGTAGGTCATCGCCATGTGGTACCGGACGTATTGCAGAGGGGATGTTTGGATATTCCAGAGTCCATTTATTCTTCTTTGATATGCCTTTCCCAATTGGAGGGATCATGCAAAAGTAACAGTTGTTGAGATGATCAGTGGGCTCTCTCCAAATCATTGGGACTGCAAAAGGCATAGCTTGCCTTTTGCCAGTCAACCACAGTTTAAGATGTGCTGCACATGTATTGCAGCATATGTGTGGCGCCCAGCTCTTATCTTGATCTCCTATTCTGCAGCCAAAATACAAATCTTAATCACTTTAGTTATATTTCGTTTTTGTGATAGAAATGTCACCTAACCACATATATAACAGAAATTATTAGCACTGTTCACACATGTCCTAGGCATTTCTAACTACGATACTTTTGATAAGGACAATGCACTAACTAATGGCAAAATTTTATCAGAGATAAGATATTTATACACAAAGGTGATGTAATCATAGGTAGGATTGCATCATCAACTTCTAGTTACATTTTTATTAGTCATTAGAAAAAAATTGTGCAATCGCCCACAACAGTTGCGTCATATATATATAAATTGACCGTAATTAAATAAACTAGCAGCATATATCTTGAAAACTAGAGCCAATCAACATTTTTAAATGTCATTTTTGTTTTCAGCACACCAAAATTAGTTAAGATCAGTTATTTTCATTTCTGGTACATTTTGGTTGTTGACTAGTGTAACATCAAAGAATGGGCAGGACACGGTTTTTCCACACTTGTACGCATTGCTGAGGATAGAGAGCAGTGGAGGACCCTGTCTGCTGATGCTTCCACCATGGCACCCCTACGACCCATGACGGGTTACGGGCTGAGATGATGATGATTGTGGATAAACATTGTACGTATTATCATTGTAATGAATTGTAACATTTCATTTTGTAGCGACTTGTCTTTGATTGTTATTTTTTGTTGTTGATGAAATTATGGATTTTTTGTATTTACATACACTAGTCTGAAAGACTATTCCATTTTCTCATATTATGTTTGACCATATGTGCTCTGTTGTCAAATTTGGAGCTATGAGAGCTGTTACATCAAAACATTGATATGATTTTGTAGGACTAATTGTTAGGATAGTTTTATAAATAATGAGCTTTGCCAGCCCTAAGCACAAACTCTTTAGTTATGAATATGCGTTAGTCGCTTTCAGAGAGTTTTTTGGTTGCTAAATTTGTTTTTTCTCGTATCTGACTCCATGTTTAGTTAATATATTACTGATGCGTGCACCAAGGGTTGAGTGATGGTGCCCGTGGTCTGGTTTTGTGAAGTGTGCAGATGATGTTCAGTCAAACAATGATCATACAAAAACAGGGCAATCCACACAAGGACGTCAATTAACTCACGACGTATAAAGTCAATGATGCTTGTAACCGCTAGCGACGTTTTTCTGTATCATTTATTGTAGACGCCACAGTGACAAAATGTATACGCGAATATGTAGGTACATCAGACAGTCATTATCACAGCAACATATTCAGGACAGCAATGGACGGTAGACAGCATCATAATAAAGATGATTCACAGGCATGTCAATACATTATAAGGCTGTAATGTAGTCGGGAAAATTCTCCATCCCTTTCTATCTTAGCCAGGAGATAACCAGATGTATGAGATCAGTTCACTCTCCTTAATCTGACTTCAGCAAGACCGACACGTCTTCTGAAGTATAAATAATGTCCTCCAAAACATCCTCTAGATAACAAAAGGTTTCAAACCTAGTTCATATAGCGAAGTAGCAAGTAATAGTCCTTGGGACATGCATCAACCCGATGCGGTACAATGTAGCAATATGTGAGCTGAGAAAACATCTCGTGATGACGACTTTCAAAGACAGGCTATGAATCAAATGTCACTCACGACCAGTGACATGCCTGTCATTTGGTGGCCAGTCCAAAGGCATTCGATAAGCCCACCACATCTCATCATTTGGTGGCCATAAGCTGGTTTGATCTGGTACCAGCATACACGGGGTCCCTTACCCACTTCATTTTCAACAAGAATTCATCAGCATCCTTCAAGAAATCAACATTCTTCAAGACAGTCAACATCTTCAAAATTTTCAAAGTACTCGGCGTTGCCCGGTAAATGTCAAAATTGCAATTTTTGACTGAAACATGAATTTGACAGTACCCGGCGTTGTTGCATATTGCCGGATAACACGGACTGCTGTTGTCTTTAACGCAAGTCAAGCAAGTTGCTGCTGTCAAGGTTCCAGTGCTGTCGTTTTTTGAGAAGGTCAAGTGCCGATTCTTACAAGTTCTTGTGTTAAGAAGGCCAAGTACCGAGTGAAACTGGTGGCTGTTATATTTAAGAAGGACAAGTGCCGTAACAACGCTACCTGTATATCAGAAGCTCTAGTATCATCGTCGTGGCAGTTGAGCAGTGCAGATGCATCATCGTTGGAGCTTCGCTCTTTAGGACGTTGATGGACATCTGTTTTTTCTGCTGTTCTACGATTGGAAGCCTATAAGTTAAGTGGCCTGTTTGTATGTAAACTGTGCCCTTATACTTCTGCTGAGTCTTCTGTGTATCATCTCATTCTATTGTTATATGTTATATGTTTATATGTTATTGGTATATTTATATGTTTATATTTCAGCGGGTTTTCGGTTGGGTGGAGTCTCCCTTAGATCATACCACGTCATAGAGGTCGTCTATTGTGAGCGTTTTCTGTAGGGTGTGCAAATTTCCGATACTGGAATTTGCTAAGCGACTTCGGTTGCTATTTATGTTAGTTGTGATGACATGTGTTAATATTGTTTTCGTTATTATTTCGCATTCTTTGGTTTTGTTTTGATTTGTTTGTATTTGTTAGCCTCCTCTTGACTATAGTTTAGTTTCATACAACATTTTTATTTATACACTGTGGTGTCATGTATTTTGTTTAATTCTATCGCAGATATCGTCACATTTTTTGTGATATTTCTTTAATTTTTGCTTTATTTTTAGTTGATTTCTGCGAACGTTTTTGTATTGTTGCTGATCTTTGTTATTGTTTACATTGTTATTGTTTACATTGTTTACATTGTTTACATTTTCAATGTTTACATTCTGGTTGTGTTTACATAGTCATTGTTTACAGTTATAGTAATTAATTAATGGGCTATGCTAATGCACTGTTACTACTACACTGATGATAAATGAATGATGAATAGTGTCATGCACTATTGAATGAGAAGTGCACTTATGATAAAGAATTAATTATTGACATTTCATATACAAGTTCTTTGATTGGAGACTTGTTTTCCCACAGAGACTGGGATAATATAATGTGATGTAAATATACAAGTGCTTAATTAAGACTTGTTACACTTAGGTTTGAAATAAATTAGTTAATTATTTCAGGTTTTTGGACTCATATGTTAGACAACATGTCTACATTTGAGCACTTTATTGAGCAGGGTAAATTGCTTGGGAAGACTGATGATAAGTTAGAAGAATTTGCAACTGCTCGATATGATAAAGCGCTGAAGTCTGAGGAAAAAAGACAGAAAGCAGAAGCTGAGCAGAAAAAAGATAGAACTGAGAATCTGAGACTGCAGAGGCAGGTGGATGAAAAAAGATTCCAAATGGAAATGGAAAAACAAAAAAGGGAATCAGAAGCTGAGGAGAGAAAACTCCAGCTACAGCTAGAAGCTGAAAATAAAAGACTTGAAAAAGAGGCTGAGAATAAAAGACTTGAAAAAGAGGCTGAAAATAAAAGACTTGAAAAAAATGCTGAAAATAAAAGACTTGAAAAAGAGGCTGAAAATAAAAGACTTGAAAAAGAAGCTGAAAATGAAAGACTTCAAAAAGAGGCTCAGGCTGAGGAAAGAAGATTACAGAGAGAGTCTGATGAGAGGAAAGAGAAAGCAAAAATGGAACATGAAGAAAAGGTCTTAGCTTTAGAGTTGGAAAAATTAAAATTGACGAGCATGAGTAATGGTAATGATTCAAACAAGGGTTCATCTTCTGGTAAGGCTAATAATGATACTTTTAAGATTAAGTTACCAACATTTAGTCTTTCCAGTGATGACATAATGTTCTATCTGGACAGATTTGAACAAGCATGTACAGCTCATAACATAGACAAAGCAAAATATGTTTATCAGTTATCAGGGATACTGACAGGTAAAGCTCTAAGTATATTAAATATGGTGGATGAACCTGACAAGAACAATTATGAGGTTGTCAGGGCCGCTTTGTTAAAGAAATATCAGCTTAACGAAGACGGCTATCGTCTACAATTTAAAAACATGTTACCTGAAAATGGAGTTGAATTCTCCGAGTTTATTGCAAGAATACGCATTACTTTCTCACGATGGGTTGAACTATCTAAGACGGAAAAAACTTATGAAGGACTTATGGACTTAATACTTAGAGACAAAGTCATGTCGTCTGTCAATGAGTCTTTCCTTGCTTTCCTTCATGAACGTAAACCTAAAACAATAAAAGAAATGGAAGATTTCTGTTGCCAATACGTAACTGCGCACCCACACATAACCATGGGTAACTCTAAGGTGAAAGAAGGTTTACCAGTTGCTTCGGCAGCACCGTATGGTCAAAACTTTGCTCGTAGATCCCAACAAAATTTTGATAGAAAGAGTAGCGGTAATTTCTGTCAAAATCATGGAAATCAATTTCATGGTGATTCTTCTTCGAAGAATTGGAGACAACCTGATAGTACTCGTTACTATCACCCTAATAATTATAGGCATTTCAAAAGAGGATATGGTAATAGAGGTTATTCCTGCCGAAGACCTCAAAACCAAACAAATAGATGTTCGCATCAATGTGGAACATGATAGTAATCGTGGAAACTGGAATTCGAACCATGATAACAATTACAATAGAGACAATAATAACTGCAGAGATAATAATAACTCTGATAACTTCAGAGGTAATAATAGTCGGGGTAGATCTCAACACAAAAAAAAGAGATATCAGCAGGCTAATTCTGTACAACAGGAAACTGAGGGAGCCTGTAATCATGTTGTTGATAATAAAAACTTTGACGCTGTCACTGGTTCTGCTTTTGACTTTGAGAGAGCAAACAAATGCCCCCAATGCAGTACTTTATTCGAACCGGGTACCATAACTACTTTGAGTTGTGGTCACCCACTTCCCGCTCTTCCTGCTGCTGTTGCGCATGACGGGAGGGGTTCTTTAATCCTACATAAGGGTCTTGTTAATGATACTCCGGTCTCACTACTTTTCGATTCCGGATGCACCACTATTGGTGTTAGACAATCGCTTGTAGATCCATCTTGTGCTACAGGAAGGTTATTAAATGTGTCACATTTGGCGGCACTCTAGAAAAATATCCTACTGCTGTAATTCGCATTGCCACTCCTTTCTTTACTGGAGATGTGCATGCTTGTCTCTTACCTAATCCTATTGCGGACCTTATTATTGGTCGTATTCACGGAGTTAGGGAGTGTACCCCACAGCAGATTGCTGCTTGGGAAGATAATAACATGCAAGCTACAAATGCAGTGGTTACAAGAGCACAAGCTCTACAAAACACCCGAAACTTCACTGAATAGTGATAATGAAGTTGATAGCCAAGATAGTCACTTAGTGATCACTCGTGACTCTTTCATAAAATTGCAAGAAGAAGATCCTTCTTTAAAAAAAATTCTTCATTCTTGCGAAGAAAGGTGATCCGAATCAGGATACAAATAGAAAATCTTGGATTGCAATGAGAAACGGCGTACTTGTACGTATGGTACAAGATTCGACTACGTCGGCACATTCGCAAATTCTTGTTCCCAAGAGCATGAGAGTGCAAATATTACAACATGCTCATGACTCGCAATGTGCTGGACATATGGGTTTTTCCCGTACGAAGTCGAGAGTCCTTGCGGCTTTCTTTTGGCCTTTTGTCAACAAGGACATTCGTATTTACTGCCGATCATGCAAGGTATGTCAGGAGGTCAAATCTAGAGGACCACGACATGCTGCGCCTATCCAGGCTGCTGACATTCCTATTCGGCCGTTTCAGAAAATGGCCATAGATATTATTGGCCCTTTTAAGGTCAAGTCGGCCAGAGGACATCAGTTTATCCTTACATGTGTCGATATGTGCACACGTTGGCCAGAGGCTATTCCTCTTAAGAGCATATCTACTACAGATATCGCAGATGCTCTTTGGTTGATATTTTCTCGCTTGGGGTTCCCCAGAGAAATATTGTCAGACCATGGCACTCAACTCATATCTGACACTATGTCACAGGTAATGTCTACCTTACATATTGAACGATCTCTCAGTAGTATCTATCATCCTATGTCTAATGGGTTAGTTGAGCGTCTGAATAGAACGCTCAAGACTTTGCTTGGTAAGATAACTGAAGATCATCCTCAAGATTGGGACAGGGTTTTACCCGCGGCTCTTTTTGCCTATAGAGAAGTCCCAAATGAACACACAGGGTTTTCTCCCTTCGAACTTGTCTTTGGCGCGCGTCCGCGCGGCCCTATGTTTTTATTACACGATCTCATCACTGCCGATGATATTAGCGATGAAACTCAATCCTCATATGAGTATGTCATTGCTCTGAGGCAAAAGATCATTGAGGCATGTAAATTAGCAACTGCTTCATCAGAAATTGCTAAAGAAAAGGCAAGGCAGTTTGCTAACAAAAATAGATGTCTACGACAACTTTGTCCAGGTGACAAAGCATTCGTCCTACTCCCCAGTAGGGAAAATAGACTTCTTATTGCATGGAAAGGTCCGTATGCAATAGTCTCTCGGATTTCTGATGTCGACTATGTGGTCGATATCGATGGAAAGCATAAAACTTTCCACATAAACATGCTTTCGGAATTTCACGAACGTCCGGACTATTTGCTGCCTATTTTCCAGGCAACGGATGATGCTCCTGCACCTCATGGTCATTACTCATCCCTGTCTGTCATACAGGATGAGGAATCTACTTTCTCTGATGTCAATCTTCCCCTTCCAGTGGTTCCACTACATTCCACGGAATCTTGGAAAAACGTTTCTGTTTCTCCAAATCTTTCTGGTGACGAACATCGACAAGTCTCGTCGATGTTACAAACATTTCAGGATGTTCTCACTGACATTCCTGGACACACAGATGTCATAGAACATGACATAATTCTTACCGACAGTAATCCTATTAGGGTTAGGCCTTATCCTATCCCTATACACTTTCAGTCGCAAGTGGAAAAGGAATTGGATGAAATGATTCAATTAAATATAATTGAACCATCGACTTCACCATATTCTTCTTCCATGGTTATTGTCCGGAAGAAAGATAAGAACATACGAATTTGCGTTGATTATCGCAAATTGAATCAGGTCACAAAGTTCGATGCTGAACCGATGCCTTTGTTAGAAGATCTACTGATTAGACTTTCTAATTCTAGATTCTTCACTAAACTTGACTTGTCTAAAGGTTATTGGCAAGTGCCTTTAGCAGAGCATGCCAAACCTCTTACTGCTTTTTCTACACCTAGGGGTCTATTTCAATGGAATGTTATGCCTTTCGGTCTTATGAACGCCCCTGCTACTTTCGTTCGCATGATGCGTCGAATTCTGTCACATCGTTCGGATGTCATCGCATACTTAGATGATATCTGTCTCTTCAGTGATACCTGGGAAGATCACTATTTAGGTTTATATGACTTACTGTCCACTCTACGTGAGAATAGTTTGACAGCAAAACCTTCTAAAGCTTTTGTTGGTTTTGGTGAAATCTCTTTCCTGGGTCATCGTGTTGGTCATGGTCTCTTGAAGACAGAGGACCACAATACTTCCAAAATACTGAACATTTCTGTTCCTAAAACGAAGAAACAAGTTAGGAGTCTCTTAGGTTTAATTCAATTTTATGGGAGATTTATTCCAAATTTATCTTCGATCATGGCACCTCTCTCAACATTGTTGAAGAAAGGTTCGCCTAATCTGGTCCGTTGGTCTGAAGAATGCCAATCTTCCCTAGACCAAATCAAGAATATATTTTCATCTCCTCCCATCCTAAGATTACCTACTCTTGATAAGACTTTTGTTCTTCGGAGTGATGCTTCATCCACTGGGATTGGAGCAGCACTTATGCAAGAATATGCAAATACTCTGCATCCTGTTATGTACATTTCTAGAAAACTAAATGCGGCAGAGAGGAACTACTCGGTTTTAGACCGTGAGTTGTTAGCTATGGTTTGGTCAATTCTCAAACTACAAAGATTCCTCCTGGGCGCACATTTCATTCTAGAGACTGATCAAAAAGCTCTTACAGCTATTCAGACTAAGAATTTGAAGAGTTCGAGATCCACTCGATATGCTATTGCTCTTCAACCTTTTCACTTCACGGTACGAGCTATCCGTGGTGCGGATAATGTGATGGCTGACATTTTGTCTAGATGCCCACATGATTCCAACTAATACTTCTGTCCTATATTTCTATATATATTACAGAGTCATAACACACCTATATTACTACAATAGATTAGCACATCTGTACTCACTTTATATGTACACATACTATCGTGCTTTGTTACCATCTTCTTCTGTTTCATTTTTTTTAAGATGATAGAGGAGGACTGAGTAGTTAATATAAGGGCCGTAAGTTTACTAAACAGCCACAATTATTAATAATGTATTGTACCTTATGAAGCATATTAGTTGTTAATTAGCGTTATATTGCTTGTACTTTCTCAGAATGTCATTGATGAGCTGAGGACTTACCTTAATACTATCAAGCATGACGAGTTCCAGATTGTGTACTTACCCTCGGAATGCCAGAGAATGTGTCCTGGATCGTCATGTACTTTAATTTTACTATGTACTAATGTCATTACATGTCAAATAATGTACTATTTAAATTTTTCTATCAGATTTGTACATCCATTTTTTAAGACAATATTAGAGTATGCTATTTAATGATGACTATGGTAACTTGCATACGTATATTGTGTTTACATGCTAGCGTGATGTGTGTTGGTGACACCTCCCCGATATGAATATTTTTTGAGACATATTTATTTTTCTGTTGAGGTATATCCTCACCAGACACTCTATATTTAGCCTCATGTTAGGCAATTCAACAATTCAATTAATTATCCGCGCATAATTCGTGCATTTCGAGCCGCTTATCGCATGCTCTTGGATATAAAAAAAAAAAAATATGTTCCACATTTTTTTTTTATCGGGAGGTGGTGGTGATATGTTGCGGGTGAAATTCTCGCAACATCGTTTTATGTACAATATATATTTTGTAATGAAAGGGAAACAATTGCTTGAAATTTATATTCACTTTTCATTGTAAGCAGTTGTCTCCTCGCGTTGGTATCGAACGCAGTTAAGTTTGTTAGGCGTTCTTGATTCATGTCCATGTATGGTCTGGCTAGGCTGCTTTTTAAAAAACGGTTGGCAACCAGTTGGGTCATCCTTATAAGGTAATCATTCTTAAGCTGGTTCTTAGTAAAGGTCCTTGCGTCTTAAGTTGTCTGAACTGTGGTCGGTTTGCGCTGGACTGCGCATGCCTAAGTCTTGGGTCTTTGTCGATCGATTTCCGCCCACCAGTCAGTGAGCGCAGATTTGCAGAGCTAGCAAGACGCCTCAGTTAGAGGGTCTCGGCTATTTTTTGTTCTGTCAGGAATGTGAAGTCCTCTTTATGGATATTTCGTTTATTCGAGATGATACCTCTAGTGTATTTCCACACGCCGGGAGGCGTATTATTTCTGTGGTTATTTCCTGAAGGCAAGGTAAATTCTATTTACATTAACTTTATCGATATATGTTCGTGAGTGACATTTGATTCATAGCCTGTCTTTGAAAGTCGTCATCACGAGATGTTTTCTCAGCTCACATATTGCTACATTGTACCGCATCGGGTTGATGCATGTCCCAAGGACTATTACTTGCTACTTCGCTACATGAACTAGGTTTGAAACCTTTTGTTATCTAGAGGATGTTTTTGGAGGACATTATTTTTACTTCAGAAGACGTGTCGGTCTTGCTGAAGTCAGATTAAGGAGAGTGAACTGATCTCATACATCTGGTTATCTCCTGGCTAAGATAGAAAGGGATGGAGAATTTTCCCGACTGCATTACAGCCTTATAATGTATTGACATGCCTGTGAATCATCTTTATTATGATGCTGTCTACCGTCCATTGCTGTACTGAATATGTTGCTGTGATAATGACTGTCTGATGTACCTACATATTCGCGTATACATTTTGTCACTGTGGCGTCCACAATAAATGATACAGAAAATGTCGCTAGCTGTTACAAGCATCATTGACTTTATACGTCGTGAGTTATCTGACGTCCTTGTGTGGATTGCCCTGTTTTTGTATGATCATTGTTTGACTGAACATCATCTGCACACTTCACAAAACCAGACCACGGGCACCATCACCATGTGTTCATGAGAAATAATGTTATGTTTATAATTTCAAATTGGTATGAAGTTAATAGTTAGTTTTTATAGATGCTCATTTGCGTTTGCTTAGAGATGGGAATTTTTTTTTATGTCTCACATTTTGTTAAAGATCGTTTCATTTTTGATTTATTAATTACAGGTTGAAACTTGTAAAACTTTAAAATACTATTTTTATTTAACTTAACGTTAAGAAACTTTTTTGTATTGTAATTTTTTTGAAATGTATTTGTTTTTCTTTTTGAAAGTATTGTATTTTTGTGTGCTCAGTGTTTAGCTATAAGTAATAATATATGTTGATATGTCCAGATTTAAAAAAAAAAAACAAGAAAATATAATAATAATTTTTTTTTTTTTTGAGATTGTGATATTTTGTTTTACATATCGCACTTTTTTGTGTGATGTCTGTGATAATCCATTTTAATTATGTATAAGTTTTGTAATTTCGTTAAATTATTTATTATGCATTATGTAATTATATCCTTCATTCGTGTTTGGTATATATATATATATATATATATATATATATATATATATATATATATATATATATATATATATATATATATATATATATATATATATATATATATATATATATATATATATATATACTTTGTCTCGTTATTGTATGATTTTCGGTCATGATTGTATTTTTATACAACATACTGTTTGTCGAAATATTTATTAGAATGTAGTATTGCCTCTTTTCTATACATTCATTTCTTGAATTTCCTCCTTTCTTTCAGATAATTCTTCGTTTCACTCCATTTCTTTTGAAGCAGTTGATACTTTCGTGATGCTTCTATGTTTCTTTTAGGTGTCACTCAATTCTATTTGCATATCGTTTACTTCTTCCACTTCTTATACTTCCTTCCTTAGGATTGTTATGTTGATTATATGGTTTGGTATGAGGCAGCTATTTATGTCGGTTGTATCTAGTTTGATGTAAGGAATTGATTTACATGATTGTTATCATATGGTATTATTGATCTTTGTTACTATATTGATTTCATTGCTGATTTTTTGTGTTGATCATGCTTCTTTTGCTTGATCTTGTCTGTTACTTTCTATTTATTGTATACTACTTTATCTACAGTGATCATACTTTACCTTTTTGAAACTGTTTATTTAGTGTACTTAGCAGATTATTGTGTATAATTTGTTTTATTGTACACTTGCTTATTTTTTTGTCGATGTATTATTATAATCTTAACATAAGTTAATTTTTGGTATGAGTATTTTAGAGCTTAGCTGACCCCTCATTTTTCTTTGATGTAGTTCTTGTCAAAAAAATGATAAATCATTTTTTTTCCCTTGGGGGTGGTGGTAGTATGTTAAGGTCAAAAAGGGAGGTGATACTTTGTATACGGGTTGGACACAGTAAATTAAGGGTTGCATCGCTTGTAGACTTGATTAACGGTGAATTGGGTTAACAAATATATGTCAGAAGTCAGATAGCGTCGTGAGCGCTGTTCTGTATTGTAGAACTGTAAATAGTTCTCACGGCAAGTCCGTGAAGGAACTGAGCGGTGGTGAACTGCGAAGTCCCGTGACTGTTTAGGCGGGAGTTTTTGTGACCGCTGGGCAGTCGGGTTCTGGGTTTGACAGAGTGAAGTCAACCCTGGTGTTTTTCCAAGGGTTTGTTCCCGACCAGTGTTCGGTGAAAATGGTATAGTGTTTTTTCAATGTGTGTCTCGGTGGAGACTTTTGCACAGGCCTGTAGCTGAATATTCTTCCTGCATATGTATTCTTCCATGTGTTAGGTTATTTTGAAGGTATGTACTTTAATATTTATGACTGCAGTGGATGCAGCTTATGAGAGTTTGCACTGTGCACGTTCTATGAGAAGTGCACCACTATTTATTGTGAGCTCTAAGAGATAGCGCTGATGATGATTATACTGCCGTGGAGCAGCTTTATGTGAAGATAGACGTTTGTGCACGTTCTATGAGAAGTGCACCAAAAGTGCTATAAAGAGTCCGAGATTTGAAGGACATCGCTTTGAAGGCCAGGATTTTGTACAGGCCATATTTGATATAACTGCAGTGGGAAGACTATGGAGCTATTATGAAGGCCAGGATTTTGTACAGGCCGTATTTGATATAACTGCGGTGAAGGCAGTCCTTGAGGGATTTAGCTATTGTGCACGTTCGATGAGGAGTGCACTATTATTCTGTAATTGAGTTCTATGAAGAAGACATTTAAGAGTCGGAGACTTATCGACTTTATAAGGCCATATTTATAACTGCGTTGAAGGCAGTCTTTGAGGGAATTAGCTATTATGTATTTCTATGAGGTGTGCGCCACTAGGCGCTGTGATTGATGCTACGTACTATGCTGTATATTCGTCTGTGTCATCGTGACTATGTGTGTAGCGTTAATAAAACTGTGCATTTACTGTTACCAGTCGTTCTACGCTACATGAATTCAATGTGTGTCACTGTGATGGATGAATGCGCCAGTACACACTTACATTAAACAATATATATATATATATATATATATATATATATATAATATATATATATATATATATATATATATATATATATATATATATATGTATATATATATATAAAAAGAGAACGGCAATATCAAGCAGGTTCAATAAAAAGACAGACGATATCGGAGGTGGCGTCCATTAACAATGAACTGTCTTTACTATCAGTACGTTATCAGATACACTTATCAACCACTTTAAATACCTCGGAGCTATTATAGACCGAAAGGGATGCATCAAAGAAGAGTTCTTCTTCTTCTTCTCCCTTGGCCATTGACTGCCAAAGCAGTCTCCGGCCATCACACCTTGCGGCGTCATAGGGCAACAAGAAATTATCCATTGTTCCGTTACACCTAACGGCGTTTATTGGTACAACAGATTATTAATTGTTGTTTCTTTGATCAGTGACAAGCAAGCGGTTGATCAGTCCGCTGTGCCCCGAACTTGCCCTCGTGTGTACTCTACGTTTGCCGCTATAAAACCATTTCGCTGTGCCAGCCAGACGTCCTTCCAGCCAAAATTTATTCGGGACCGAAGGTCCGCGAAAAAGGGCAGTCTGGTACAGGCACAGCACCCATTCGCTGCCTCCGCTGCGCTGGGAGGACCCGGTGACCGGGACCACACACAGCCTTGAGAGGACAAAGATCGCCTGAAAGGAAAGAAGAGTTGGCCACTCGAAAAGCAGCAGCTGGGAGACTTTTTCAGGCCATAAATCGAGGATTCCTCAGCAAGAGAGAGGTTGGTAAGAAAACGAAGATGGCTGTATACCGCTCCACCTATATCCCAGTCGTGACAAATGGATGCGAGTCATGGGCAATGACTACATCCCACAAAAGCCAGATCCAAACCTCAGAAATGAGGTATCTGAGGAAGTTGTTGAAGTAACAAGAAGAGACATGGTACGCAACCAGACGATACGTCAAGCCCTTAAATGCCACCCCCTGCAGACCCAAGTAGAACAGTCCTAACTAAGATGGTTTGGCCATGTCTGCAGAATGGGAGAAGATCGGCTACCACGACAAGCATGGGAAACAAAGAGCCAAGGATCCAGACCCCCAGGACGACCCAGAGTCCGCTGGGAGGACAACATTAGAAATCTTTGAAGGACTGAGGACTAGAATGGAGCCAGGCCAGGAGGAAGACAGCCGATAGGATGGTCTGGCGCTCTCTCTTCCAAACCTCTACACCTCACGGTAGAAGGGGAACGACTAAGTAAGTAAGTAAGATTAGCAATGAAAAGAGTTCTCAATATTTCCAGGCCTGGCGGTTCCCAAAGTTAAATAATACTCAATGTAGCATGTCTCGTGATGTTTACTCGGGGAATTAGGCATCAAAGAATGTGTTCTATTCCCATGTATGTTTCACAAGATTTCAATGAAGCCAGGTGTGTTCCGCAACGTTTAGACATGAGTTTAAAGTTAGATACAAGTGATTTAAGAAATATTACTTTACCACGATGAAAGAGCAAAATGTGGGAGAAAATAAAATAAGAAAGATGTTAGAAAATATAGAGAGTGATAAAGATAGACCTACTATACAACGTAAGGTATGTCATCTTCCGTCTATTGTCGATCATATTTAAACTCACGACTTTATAATCTAACTCATGTCATCTCTTTCAAGATGGATTCTTATCGTAACCATCGCCTACCCCAAGTCTGCCCGGAAATGGTTATAATATTTACCTAATCCAGCCAAAACATTTAACAATCTTGTTCGATAGAAACTATTTTCAGTGATAAGATAATCGACTATGGCCATCCCAAGGTTGTTTACTCATCATTTGCTCCTACACACTGTCTGGTCGGAAATGTGTTACGGCTAATACGCAAACAACATTTCACTCCGCAGATTCAATGTGTCAAAATAAGTTCAAGCGAAAGTGATAGATTACCCGAATCAGTGAAGATGGTCGCTGAAGTCCCAACATGACAAGAATTGAGGGAAGATAGTGTAAACAATGAATCGAAAGTACCTAATACTGTCAGAGGTGGGAAAAAAAGAAAATAAAGAGCTCAGAATGAATTAAGGATAACACAGGTAAATGTGACCGTCGAGGCTATTTTGTCAAAGTCTTTCATTATCGTTTCATTTCTGTCTCCAGTTTTGTTCTGTGAGTGCTTTCGTGTTTTTCTCTATATCTACCAGTAGAAAAATGTATACAGGTCCAAAAAAGAAAAACATACATAGATATATATTATTGCCATATAGCTGCTAATGTCGTAGTTCTTTGTAACCAATTCCAATTTGAAGAATTTGCATGTGTTCGTATCTGTTAAGTGGTGCTGTATAGAGTGCTTGTGTGTGCTGTAAGCCTGGCAATAACTTTCTTTTCTATGTGGAGAGTATTGGCAAGTGAGCAGGACATAATGAATTGTCTCAATTGGTTGGGTGCAAACCAAATAGGCTCAAATGAGATGTGTAGTTTGTAACAGCTCTTATATTTTTTGGTGTATTCTGTTCTTAAATGTAAGATTGTACTCTGCTCCAAGCGTTATTGGTAGTTGATGATGTCGGTGCTGTTTTGACCGGTCATTACTTTATACCTGGCACGTCTCTTAGATCTATTTTGCTCATCGCTTCAGCCATTCGTCTTGACATTGTTTTGAAAAGTTAGTTTAGCTGTCTGCATGTGTGCTGAAGTGTTCTTTAAACCATGCTTACTCCTAGTGTTGTTAATATGTCTGCTTTCTTCATTGCTTGGTATGTCTGTGTGTCCTGGTTTCCACTGGAGAGTTACTCTGATGTTGTACATGTCTAGAAGACTGACAATCGTTTCGGCCAGCGGTATTATTTCTGTATTTTCAGATTGAAGATTGTCACGAGTTGCCTCACCTTGGTCTGCAGTGATGGTCCAACAATGGCCGAAACCTACATAATCTAATGTAGGTCTTCAAAGGTATCTACCTTCGCACACGATTACTCTTGCAAATAGATGGATGATGATGATTCTACCTTGAGGGAGTGTTTATTCAGAAGTCAAAAAAATATGTCTTAGAAAAGTTAACTTAGTATCTGCCCGCCGTCTTTTGTGAAGATATATATTGTATGATTTAGCTCGTTCAAGTCCGCAACTGAATTAACAGTAAAATTCTTCTTTTTGGCTCTATGGATGTAAATCCACACACACACACACACACACACACACACACACACACACACACACACACACACACACACACACACATATATATATATATGTGTGTGTGTGTGTATATATATATGTAATCCCAATTTATACGTGTGCACTTCTCTCGGTAATAACTGAATGAACTTTGAATTTGTAACATAACATTTTATAAATTTTATGATCAGTTATAATGTACCATTTAAAAATAAATAAGGTTATAATTACATGCGATGTAGAGAAAATGTTTTCCGTCATCGATAATTGGTGACGTAATGTAAATGTTCATTTTTGTGGCCTGTTTAATATGCACTTAGCTGAAAATCGATGAGTACTGCTGCTGTTGTTCGTCAATTCGTCTCACAGTGACAAGGGGCCCGTCACGAGCGAAGGTGCATGGTGTAACCTCTCTTAGTATCAGTGCTGATTGTCTTCACAGGCCCGTCCAATGTAGCCGTCTAGTGTCAACAACAAGCGTCTGAATCACAGATTCTTAGCGTTGATACGTACCACAAATGGTCGTGTAGCCTCGTATCCCTAATGATCTTGCAGACTCTTACCACAAACGTTATATGAAACAGAAAGAACAAATGCCTCTGCTTAGTCTTGGTTTTTCTAATATTGATCAGGGACCTGTCCCGCTGTCCGTCCAGCACGTTTTGTCTCTCAGAAATGTTATCCTCCTCGCCATAACTCATGGAATTAGATGAGAAATCACCATTAATTTGTAAGTTAATTCAATGAAAACGTTGTGACTGGACAGCGGCAAATGCAATGGATTGTGCCTGAACGAAAATGGTTAAGTTTACATATAACTCTTAATATGATAATATAAACTATGCACATGCCGATGTAATCATCACTCACTCACGCTCCCTTCAGAGTCTTGGGAATACCTCTGCTTTTGCTTCCCTGTGAGAAGCAATCACTAGCACTTGCTGTGGTGGTTTATGAATATACTATTTTCATATGCTGAGGTTGCCATTTCGTATGGACTTTTTCAGCCACTAGCAAGTACAAGCATATCAAATTCACATAGTAAAATATATGTTACAACTCACCCTAACACTGGAAAATACAATCTCCGTGCACAGTTTTAGAACATGCAGGCAACTTGCTTAGATGCCTCAAACACTTAGTCTGGGGTAATTTTATAATCCCTCTTATGACTGGTTATAAGGTCTGGTTGTCTTCTTGAGTCTCGAAGATGTCCAAATACTTTGTCCGGCCTTGAAATTTGGAATCCTTTCTTATTCTCTCTGGGTGGTGGAGTTGCTACTTTGACGTCGCAATGCTGTGTGTTCTAGTCTCCGAATTTGTTAGGTTATATGTCACTTTTCGCTCGAAGCCTCTGCATGGCGTTTCTGACAAAACGTCCAACCAGAACGACTGTATATTTACTGCTCTCATCTGGTCCAATCCGTGAGCAAGAATGAAGTGGGTCGTGGCATTTAGTCATTATCCCCCCACCCCGTGTCTTAAAATATAATTTTTAAATCTTAACAAATGAATTCCTCTCCATATATGGCATGGCTCCTTCTGTTACACTTAGGTAACCCTTCAAATCAGACTAGATAGTGTCCTCGCTAATATGTCACCCAAGATGGGTTTCTCTGTATTAATTGATACATAAACTTCTGGACGGAAGTGCTTATGTAATTATCACCCGTACTTTGAATTCGTTCACCAGACGGATAATCGCTGATATTCGCTGACAACAGACGTTTTCCCTGATAACAGGTTGGTCTTCCTTTGTAGTCTGACTTCGTATTGTCGCAATGAGCGATCAACACATATGTTTAATCTCTGTGTTTGGGTGCGCGGAAATAATTACGTAAAATGTCAACAATCATTTTACGTCCATCGCATCTTGCCTGTCTGAGTTCACTCGCTCCGCGATAAAAGTAATCTGCCGGACGATGGTCAATTAGCCATGAAATGACACGATCCCAGTATGGAAAAAAGGTACCCAAATCTAAGGAGTGGCTTGGCACAATTTTATATGCGTATAATGAAGAAATAAATACATAGTGACTAAAGACAGAGAGAAAATGAGAACAACCAATTATGTGACAAAAGTTGTCTTCTGTAGCACGGAGTATTTATTTTGTATCAGTTCAGAACACAAGATGAAGATAACTGACCACAGCTCCACTTATGTACCAGTTTTTTCATACGGATGCGAGTGATGGACATTGACTACAACCCACAAAAGCCAGCTCCAAATCTCAGAAATGAGGTATCTGAGGGAGGTGGTAGAAGTAACAAGAAGCGACAGGGGTCCAGACTTCTGAGACGACTCATAGTTCGATGGAAGGGCAACATTAGACAATCTTTGAAGGACCGAGGACTAGACTGGAACCTGGCCAGGAGGAAGACAGCCAACAAGATAGTATGGCGCTCTCTCTGGCAAATCTACACCCAATGTTAAAGGAGGAACGTCTAAATAAGTAGTAAGTAAGTAAGAAAGAAAGAAGAACACAGTACACGTGTCTCTATCTACCTATCCTGCGTATTTTAAAACGTAAAGTATTTAACAAACAAACACAAATTATGAAATGGTTTGCAAATAATAACCAAAACGTTTTAAAGAAACAATGCATATTATATTTATTTTTAAAACTGATTTAGGAAATGGTTTGCAAATAGTAAGCTAAACGGTTTTAAGATACGATGCATATTATATTTATTTTGAAAATTGATTTAGGAAATGATTTGCAAATAATAACCAATACGTTTTGAAGAAACAATGTACAAGGTATATTATATTTATTTTGAACTTACCTAATTGTTTACTATGCTTTTAGGTATAAATAACAGTAGCTAAAGTCAAATTGTGATTTTTAACTCCTGTAATGACACATTGTCGGCGTCTGTGGCCTAATGGATATGAACGCAGTTTCATAATCCAGATATACCAGGTTCGAAACCTGGTAGCAGATCGCTTTGTGTGGATTTTTAACAATGGTATAAGCGCCGTACCGTTCAGAAAGCAATGGCAAACTACTGAATGAAACAATTGCCTAGAAAAATCACAAACAGCCAATAAAAGCTGGGGTTGATTGCCGCGTCCTGTAAAGGATAAGCAACTAACTTTTAATGACACATTAAGACTAATTCTATGAAATACTGCACATATTTTCGATTAAACAATCATAAAAGAATGCGTTAAGTGACAGGAGTAATACTTCAGCATAACAATTAGAGCATTAAAGCAGATACTGTAATTTTTTGTTTGGGCCAGTTGGAAATGGGGGGAGGGGGAGAAACGCGACGGCAGTTCGGATAACTGTTTTAAGTTAGTAGATTAGGCATTGCTTAGTCTTAATCTTGTTCCGTAGAGCCGTTTATAGACATCTGAAGAGCCTGCATTAATATTTCGGGACTATATTGAGTAAGTCGCCGTAAAACGGATGAACTGTGAGAATTCCTTTCTGGGCGGGTGAAGACGGGGTGAGGAAACTCTCATTTTCTTGCTGTAGTTCCTGCGTTGTGATTAAGTGAATGGGTGTTACTTGTAGTCCAGTCTGTCCAACTGTCCACTGGTGTCTGTTGTGCAGTTAATAGCTGGCGGGTCTGTCGTATAGGTAGTGGGGGATACATTTGGTCATAAATATTAGCGTGGGAGGTGGGCTTAAGTGTAGCTTTTCTAGATACACGCACGTCGGTTGAGGATGGTGATTGATGGTTATGAGCTGTTGTCTCTGAGTTTACTGAGTTAAGTGTATAATTTGTGTCCCTGGTGAATGAATGTGCGTGTTTTTGGTGTGTCCTCTGAGGAAACTTTAAATGTTTGGCTAGGTAGCTGGTCCCTAGTTTAGAAGTGTGCACTTGATCTTTGTATAGCAGTTTTTTTTGGCGCACCTGACTTAGATGTGAAAAAGGGTGTGTTGTTTATGAAAGACGTGTTATGTTTTGAACAAAAAGTGTAAAGCACCTTGTTGTTGATATCCACAGTTTGGCGTGCTTTACCATAGCTGGGTAGAATAATTGACGAAATATATGTGGATGTGTTGGGAAATGTTTGTTTTATGGTGTCAATCATTCTGGAGATGTCTGATAGGTTAAGAGTGTGTCCATTTGTGCTGTCGTTTATCCCTACGTGTATTGTTGTTTTCTTTATGTTGGTGTTTGTGTTGAGACGGCTTATTTCGT
Organism: Oreohelix idahoensis; assembly: GCA_024509875.1. NCBI lineage: Eukaryota > Metazoa > Mollusca > Gastropoda > Stylommatophora > Oreohelicidae > Oreohelix > Oreohelix idahoensis. The sequence continues at coordinate 206,729 of JAMPIV010005912.1, forward strand.
TGATCTTCTTCTTCTTGCGATCGCATCTTTGATGATTACACCGTCAGACGAGTTCTCATGATGAATTCGACTGTTGTTTGAAGTTCCTCTTTAACTCCATATAGCTTTGAGTTTATTTCGTTGATAACTCCTACTATTCCGGCTCCAGGTAATGGTATAACAGTGACTATTTCCCCTGGTGTTGTTGACATTCGATCACTGTGAATGCCATTTAGCAATGAGTCCCCTATAATAATGTTGGTTGTGTTGTGAGGAATGTGACAATCAGGATCTGGCTGTGGTCGTGTACGACGGCGTTGTTGGTGCCATTGCTCGTTGTCTTGCAGTAGGTGGTCAGCAGAATCTTGTGTCAAGTGATATTGGAGTTTATGTGCCCTGTCATCTCTTTCTGAGGTTGCTGATTCGGAATCTGCTTGTGTAGATGGGATTGACGGATTTCCAAATCGATTGCTAATTTTTACTTCAATTGGGAATGTTTTATTAGGTCGTAATCTTCTTCCTACACTGCTGCTAATGTCCTTATGGCTTTTAACGTTATGGTTATGTCCTGAGCATGCTTTTTTTTTTAGGAATGTGTGTTGGAGAAGGGGTGGGTAAGTTAAGTGGTGTAACTAGAGATTTATGATGAATTGCTTCTCGTGGGCTGTCAGTCACCTCCCTATTTTCTTTTTTCTTATTACTTGAAATAGGTAGGTGGTCTAGGTGATGAGCCAACCTTGTGTTTTCTCTGCGGAGAGTCATAACTTCGTGTCTCAGTGTTTCAAGCTCTGTTTTCAGTGAGCTTTCTATATCCTGCTTGAATTTCTCAACCACGTTTTTCAGAGAACTTTCAATTATAGTTTCTAGCTCCTGACAGAAGTGTTTCTCTGTTCATTGGCTTAATTGTTCCACAACATACTCATTTGCTAATAGATATTTTGTGGAGCATGAGTAGACATCTGCGCTATTGACAGGCACTTTTGTTTGGAAAGTAGCTGTATCTGGGAGGCATGATGGGCTGGTCTCGTTCATATTGGATGGGTTATCTGAAGAATTGGGGAATACATCACTCAAAGTGGGAATTACACTGACTTGGAAAGTAGCTGTATCTGGGAGACAGGATGGGTTGGTCTCGTTCATTTGGGTGGGTTATCTGAAGAAGTGATGAATGCATCTTTCAAAGTGTTGTTTACGCTGACTTCAGTGGGTTGGTTGATGTGAACTTCTAGATAATTTATTATGGGCTTTTGAGCTGTCCGTCAATTAAAAGTGGGTCCTTTTGGATCAAATATGGGTTGTGTTGGATCACTGGTTGGTGGTGTTAGATCAGGGGTAAAGGTGGGTTCCGTTGGATCAAATATGGGTGGTGTTGGATCAAAAGTGGGTGATGTTGGATCACAGGTTGGTGGAGTTAGATCGGGGGTAAAGGTGGGTCTCTGTGGATCAAATATGGGTGGTTTTGGATCGAAAGTGGTTGGTGTTGGATCACAGGTTGGTGATGTTAGATCAGGAGTAAAGGGGGTCCTGATGGATCAAATATGGGTGGTGTTGGATCGAAAGTGGGTGGTGTTGGATCACAGTTTGGTGGTGTTAGATCAGGGGTAAAGGTGGGTCCCGTTGGATCAAATATGGGTGGTGTTGGATCACAGGTTGGTGGTGTTAGATCAGGGGTAGGAGGACTGGCTTCAATGGTTAGCTGAGATTTTGCGTTGGTAGACTCGTCTCCTATCATTGTTGGAGAAGAAGTAGGATCAGTTACAATCATGGTTTTATCTAGAGCTGATCTTTGGAGGTGAGAAAATTCGACGTCCAACCATGTCTGTACGCACTCTGTCGCTCCATGAGCTAAAATCTTATTTTTTTGTTGATGCAGATGTATTGTAAGGAGGTCCATGCTTATTTTATCCTCAACAATAGTGTTTAGTTGATCGCTCCGGGTTTCAATGGAACAGCTTTTGTAGTATTCTAGGCAAGTGTGTTTGAAATTTTCGTAATGTTGACTGTTACGGAATTCAACAGAGCAACATTGACCCTTGTTCGTTTGTTTGATGATCAGATGTGGAGGGTTGTTCCAGGCATGAAGTTTTCTTTGTATGGCTTTTTCTTTAAGGCAGTAGCTCTTAGCGACTGTAGAGGGACGTAATCTTCCATCTCTGCGTGGTTTTACTATCGCTGATACGACGACGCTGTTCTCCCCGCTTGCCATGATCAAATTACATGCTTGAGGGCCGGCAAGCCCTGTAATTTAACATTGTCTATTGTTCCCTAGCCAGAAGGTCACCGTCAGAATTTGGAATGTGTAACAAATGTTTAAGTAGTTTTCGATATATCGACAAATGGTGGCAGAACACAATACCGTCATTCGATACAGAAAAAACACAATATTAATACGTGAATTTAACACAATTACAATATAAACAATTGCATTGTATGTCAAACAAAGCCGCCAACACAGGGATGTATAAACCATTCATATTAAATGGGAACAACTTAGAATAAATATCCAAAATGTAGAGCCAAATAAAAACACGTCCGCACAGTACGAATTTACGAGAGAGAGAGCCAAGTTAGATAGATAGATAGATAGATAAATTGATAGATAGATATATATATATATATATATATATATATATATATATATATATATATATATATATATATATGTATATCTATATATATATATATATAGATATATGGATAGATAGAAAAATAGATAGATAGATAGATAGATAGATAGATAGATAGATAGATAGATAGATAGATAGATAGATAGATAGATAGATAGATAGATAGATAGATAGATAGATAGATAGATAGATGGATCGATGAATAGATAGATAGATAGATAGATAGATAGATAGATAGATAGATAGATAGATAGATAGATAGATAGATAGATAGATAGATAGATAGATAGATAGATAGATAGATAGATAGATAAGAGGCACTAAGATCGCTAAAGAAAAGGAAGTCATTGGGACAAGATGGGATAACGAATAAAATGCTATTAGGAGACGTCAGAAAGACACAAAGGAAGCTTCTGGTCATTCTAAATAAAGTACAGCTGGTAAAAAAAGGAATATCACCACATGAATGGAAAGACGTCATAATAATTCCAATACCAAAGAAAGACAAAGATCTAACAGAACCAAATGGTTACAGACCTATCAGTCTACTTAACTGTGTAGGAAAACTGTTGCAGCGCATAATTAATACCCGAATGATGTAGCAGCCAAACAGCAATCAGGACTGAGACAACACAGAACCACTGAAGACCAGATCACGTATATAGCTCAGAAAATTGAGGATATCATCCAAGAGAAAAATCACACGGCGGTTTTTTCGGTAAACTTATCAAAAGGAATTGACACCGCGGGGGAAAACGGGGATTTAAACTCAAGCTACAGTGAAGTGTGTAGGAGAATGCCCACATGGAGCAGACACAACCTTGGTAATAGAACTGCCAGAGATAGCAGCGGTAGCGTAGTGGTTAACCACACTGAGCTGGCGACCGATTGACCCAGGATCAAACCCGGACGAGGACATTTGAAGAATTTTCGTCGACCGGGATTTGGACTGGATTAACTCGAGCCCTGGCGAAGACATTTGAAGGAGTGTCGTCGACCAGGGACTGGCGGCTCCTGAGCCGACCCAGCTCTAATGGGTACCTCCGAAATCGGCGAGTGTCTGCATGAATGGCGAGGGACACCTGTTTCTGTGCAAAAAAAGGGATACTCACGTAAAATCAGTCTCTGGTTAAGCACACTAACCTGAGATTTCGCTCATAGTCCACAGTTAAGGACATGTACATTACAAACAAACAAAAAAAGGTCATAGCCTTATACCAACCTATGCCACCATTATCTTTTGATGTGACAATGTACACCAGTATTCCTCTCCCCTAATAGTTACAACGCCACTGCAATTCCAGCTGTAATCTCTTCCATAAAATAGGATAGGTTTTATGCTCCTTTATGACAATCATACATATTCTTGTAGTTTTACACCTTTCTAACAGTCTATCACATGGTGGATCAATCTCTAGGCTTTGCCTCATGGTCGCTATAGACCCACTCAAGTACAGACACATGTTATTATTTCACATTCAATTTTTATATAAAATACATGTTAATAAATGTCAATCTTACCACTAATTTTCAATGAAATACACAGTGATGATAACTGACACAGTTTCGATCTGTTTTATTGTCCAGGCTGCCTAGAAATTGTATTTGAAAGCACAGCCTGATCTCATCTATCGCTGGTAGAATTTTTCAAATAATGGCGTCCCCCCTAACGTTTTTTCTGACAATATCGACTCAGTTGGCCAATCACTCTCAATATTACAGTGTAAACAGTCTTTCAAAAAATATCATTCAAACTTTTCTACGTTACTAAGCTATTTATGTTTATTCAAAGGTCAGCCAATAATATTTCGTCTCACTTCAAATGCCACCCAATCGGATTCACTGTACTATCTTAGCCTATCTGTCACCTACTTTTTTCCCAAAAAATATGAGATCCAATCTAAGCAGATATGACTGGACCTGACAGTATCTCTGATCTCTGTGTATTGTTTTATCATTATTTGATTAGTTAAGGGCCTATTTATATAACTAACACCATATTCTTGGTCAGCAAGTCTTCAGGTACACGAATATACGATTTTTAAGGGGCTATGTGGTTTGGTTCAAAATTCTATAATTTTTTTCCGTGTTACCGTAGTTGTTGATTTTAAACTACCTCCTGTTCAATTCTTTTCTCATGTACTTTCAAGCTAATTACGAGAGTTTATGTCATTCTCAATAAGAGCTAAGCGTTTTTCCATGACCGTAGTGTCCAATTTTCTAACTTTTTCATCGTATTGGGGAAACCCCTAAGGCAAGGCTTGCCACTGTGCTATAGGTGGCTTTTAGTTTAAAATCAATGCGAAACGAATTAGCATTTTCATCTATCCTTGCCCCTCCTCGTTCCACACTGCATTTTTAGGCAAATATTTCTTAGAAACTAGGAAAAGTGGTTCGTTTATGTCAAGGACGAATTTGAAAAATTGGGTTCCGTTTTGTGCGGCTATTCATTAGCAAATAATAATCTGAAGGCGTATGCGACACCAACCGTTCTAGCAGAAATGTCTTTGTACTTTCTTATCTTTGCCTTTATGCCCTATATTGTTATATACTAATTTAGCTATTGTATTTAGAAATTCACTACAGTCGTAATGAAAACCCAAACTAGATAGGCATTACCTTTGATTGCTGCTTGACTTGGAAACCCAGATAGAGAGAATACTAAAGAAGTTAACAATTGGGCGATTGAGTCCTCGAATATGGCAAAGAAGCACAGTCAATAGCAACTGAAGCAGATAGAAGAGTTCCAACAAAATACACAGAGAAACATTACCCAAGCAACACCTGGATCCATGCATATACAGATGGACCAGCAACAAATGCAACAGAAGATGGAGATGAGGGAGTCTTTCTGAGCTTTAGTACTCAAGAAAGCTCTCAGTCACAACAAGAAAATTCTCACGTAACGGTTGTCCTAATGACAGACGAAGACTGTCAGTCATAATGAGAAAATGCTAACGTAACGTTTGTCATAATGACAGAAGAAAGCTGTCAGTCACAACAGGAAAATTCTCGTGTAACGTTTGTCCTAATGACAGACGAAGACTGTCAGTCATAATGAGAAAATGCTAACGTAACGTTTGTCATAATGACAGAAGAAAGCTGTCAGTCACAACAGAAAAATTCTCTTGTACCGTTTGTCCTAATGACAAAAGATGACTGTCAATCATAATAAGAAAATTCTCACGTAACGTTTGTCATAATGACAGCAGACAGCTGTCAGTCACAATAGGAACATTCTAACGGAACGTTTGTCCTAATGACAGAAGAAAACTCTCAGTCACAATAGGACAATTCTTACGTAACGTTTGCCCTAATGGCAGAAGAAAGGTGTCAGTCACAATAAGAAAATTCTCACGAAACGTTGATCTTAATGACAGAAGAAAACTGTCAGTCACAATGGGAAAATTTTAATGACAGAAGAAAGCTCTGCGAGACATGTAGCCCTCGTCACAGATGATCTATCAGTAACAGCAACACTGAAAAGTCAGAATAATGCCGCCTTGGATGACCTGAGAGTAACATTCTACAAATTGTTTCAGCAGTTCAAAAGAGTTGTGATACAGTTAATCCTTTCTCACAGCAACATCCCATGAAATGAAGAGGCTAACAGATTGTTAAAGGTAGGTGGAAAGCTACCCCAACGTGACACTAGCATAACGTATCAAGAGGCCAAGAGTTTTATCAAACGCTGTTATAGGAGCGATTTGAAAGCAGAGCATCCAGGCGACCAAAACTTGATGCACATCACCAGCTGTGCAGAAGTGAGCGAGTGGTAATATATTTTTATTTGGTACTTACCAGAGCGTCCTCAAAAAAGTGAATGAGAGAACACGTGAATGGGGAGATTTTATAATCAAGATGTTTTAGCTGTTGCGTTTTTTTGAAATGACAATTTCATTTCTAAAGCTGCGGGCCTACCACATATTAATGTTAGCCTGCCGGTAATTTACATTTTATGTAACGTCGATAAAGTCATTTATTATTCTATTGTCTAATTTTATCCACTGTTGAATTACAAAACGTGTTAAATCAAAAGGTAAATTATACGTACAGATAGAAAATAGATAGTCTTAATACGTGGCTGATACATTATGGTTAGTTGATGATAATAATATCAATAAAAGTGAGTTTTTGCTTCAGTGTTTACTACTAGCTCTTATATTTTTGGACTTGTGCCCAAATATAACTGACGGACATTATGTCTAGGTTGAACGATCGCGCCTCGCTAAAATGAGGCAAAACTCCTATTTAAAACAAAAAAGTTTGATTGTTTTGTTTTTAACGTTTCTAACAAGTTTACCTGCAGAATTTATTAAACGTTTGGCAGTTACTGATGGCTACAAGTTGTAATAATATTTACAGAATACTAATTTGATTTGGTTTGAGGGAATATCTTCATTGCACACGGACTACTACATCAGTCCTCAGCTCCCCTCCCTTAGATCAGACAAGGATGACCTCAGCACAGTGCACGAACTCCGTAGCACCGGCGAGAATCCCAATTTGTGTAATTAGCAATCACACATTCTACTAACATTTTGGGATGGTTAGGTTTCTAATTTTAAAATCTTAACCAGGGCAGCGGCCTAATAAGCCTACTCTTTACGATTTCCAACTGCTTTTTTTCGCCCGTATCCAAGAAGGATGGGCATACGATCTCACAACCCAGAAGTCCTGGGGCAGTATGACATCATTAGGACCACTGGTTCTGAAAAGAAATTCCCATAAATTATATTTCTACAACTATGAATCGACCTCGGTACCTCTAGAACTCGAGGCAGACGCCATATGAAACAACAGGTGAGACGAAGACGGTGGCGCCGATTTAAACGATACAGATGATAGCATTATGATAGGAAACTCTTTACAGAACAGGAAGCAATCTGATCATCAGAAGTGGTCCCCCCATCGGACAAGTGTTTTGGCCCAGTATACTCCTTTACACTCTAAGGGGGGTGGGCCCACTTGGGTCATGACTCCCAAGTGTCTCAGCCTCCTGTTGTCTTGTATCGAAAATGAACCCATTTCACTTTGGTAGCAAATTTAAAATCCACAACTCCGCCAGCCGTGGAGGCAATTGTCCTGACTCCGAACACTTTGCTACAGTCATTCATTCATAACCCTCTATTCCCAAAGGAGCATAGGCCTTCAACAAACACATGCCAAGTTCTCTTTTCACGTGCCATCATCTCAAGTTCTTTCCACGTTCTCCTTATCATTTTCACCTCTGTTTCCAGCTCTCTTCTACATGTGCTTCTTGGTCTATCTCTGCTTCTCTTGCGACAGTGCAGATATATTATGTCGCCGAAGATTTCCAGCTTCATCTCCAAAGTTATCTGCTTCAGGTTGTTATCCAACTCTTTTGCCAAGGCTTCGTCCAGCTGTTCCCAAAGCCCCTATGCACTGGCAGGTGGAAACTTGATTGCATCTCTCTTCCCGTCCAAGAAGTATGTGAGATCATCATCAGGCAGATCAACTTGAATGTACTCAGCACTGTGGATTGACTCCTGGCTGCGTTCTTCTAACGTCTTACCCGTCGAGACAGAGCGCTGTTGATTTCCTCCTGATGAACTCCCACACCCTTTTTCGTTCTGTGGATTTTCATTCCTCTCTGAGTAGAGAATTTCCTACCACAGGCACATGGAAATTCCAGCCGTTGTTCAGAGTTCGAAGTCCGTGTAACGGATCTGGTCGATTCCAATGAGGCGCCTGTGGATTCATCATTCTCCCCCCCCCCCTTTCGGTGAATCCTGGGGACATCTATAGTTTTTGGGTCCTGTAGCAAGTGTAATACAGCTTACTGGGGCTAACCCGGTCAGCCGGTTTCTAGTCTTTCCCAGTGTCATTGTCTTTCCAGAAGTCCATCGGTCTTTTCCCAACTGTCACTGGTTTGACCATGCAACTTTGATAGGAAACTCTTTACAGAGCTATACAACAGGAGGCAATCTGATCATCAGAAGTGGTTCCCCCATCGGACAAGTGTTTCTGCCCAGTATGCTCCATTACAATCTAAGGGGGGGGGCGGGCCCACTTGGGTCATGACTCCCAAGTGTCTCAGCCTCTTGTTGTCTTGTATCGAAAATGAACCCATTTCACTTTGGTAGCAATTTTATAATCCACAACTCCGCCAGCCGTGGAGGCAATTGTCCTGACTCCGAACACTTTGCGACAGTGCAGGTATATTTTGTCGCCGAAGATTTCCAACTTCATCTCTAATGTTATCTGTTTCAGTTTGTTATCCAACTCTTTTGCCAAGGCTTCGTGCAGCTGTTCCCAAAGCCCCTTTGCACTGGCAGGTGGAAACTTGATTGCATCTCTCTTCCCGTCCAAAAAGTATGTGAGATCATCATCAGGCAGTTCAACTTGAATGTACTCAGCACTGTGGATTGACTCATGGCTGCGTTCTTCTAACGTCTTACCCGCCGAGACAGAGCGCTTTTGATTTCCCTCTGATGAACTCCCACACCCCTTTTTCGTTCTGTGGATTTTCATTCCTCTCTGAGTAGAGAATTTCCTCAACAGGCACATGGAAATTCCAGCCGTTGTTCAGAGCTCGAAGTCCGTGTAACGGGTCAGGCAATTAGAAAGCAGTCAGTGTTCTGGACAAATGATCTCATATATGAAAATGAAAACAGCACATGGTAGAATTTGAACGAATGGTACCAGAAATACATGATACAAGGAGTTACAAAGCAGTGATTGACTCACTAACAACGAATGGTAATGTTTAGAAAATAAAATACAATGAATCTTAATAATGTTTGCAGAGTTCCAAAATCTATAGTTCAGTGTCCAGAACACTATAAAAGAATGTTGGCTTGTCGAGTACGTATTGTAAAAGAGAATTCGTTAGCTAATAAATGGCAGTCCACAAGCCGAGGATCTGAAGTACACACTTTGAACTGTGTATAAAAAAGTCAAGAAGAATATTTAAGTCTGAGGACATTTTTTGAACGTATTCGGTAGAATGCCCAGCCGCCATTTCTACAAGAGTTGCCGTCTGCAGTCGAGTCTGACAGACCGTACGTGAAAACTGCATTTGCCAAAACAATTTACAAGTTTACAGGCTTTAGAAGAGGACTGATGGTGACGTTTATCAAGTATTCAAGATTTTTCTCCAAGAATGCGGAGTTACTTTGATGTTTTCTGCCCGATGACGGCGTGAATTCAAGTATTTGTTAAAGGCATTTTTCAAGAGGTCAGCGCGCAAACTGGCGTGCCTGCTTGGTTGTCAGGTATCGTAAAGAGAAAGCTTAAACTCTGTCGCTGCATAGAGGATCGCTACTCCTAGCTGTTCAGAAGTTAATACTGGAGGATTTTTTGTTTTTGCATACAAGATAAGTAATTTAATTATCCTGCAGTTTGGCTTCGTATTAATCGTTTAGGCACAGTTCTTGATGTTTGCATTTTGTGTTTCAGTGTGACTACATGTTTATTCGTTAGCGGGCGGTTGGAACAGGGAACCATGAATTTACATTACCACTTCCATGGTCGTGACTTCTTAGTCGTTCTTTAGAGACTGCATGTAGTTATCTCAGATAGCGGGGCCAGCAGATTCAAAGCTCAGTGTTACTGCTGCTACTGAGTTCACTTTATTATATTTATGTCTAGTTGTTTTGACCTGTTAATTATCAGTTAGTGATCGTTGTCAAGTTCATTGTAATTTTCATTTGGTTTATTCATCATTATTGTTTGTAAATTTGATTCACAATAGTAATTAATTGTGGTTTCTCTTGAGTATTTTATTAAGATGGGTAAGGAACTCTCATTGGAGGGAGAAACTTTAAGAACCGTTGCTCCGACTGAACATGCAAAGGAAGTTAAAAGGTTAGACGACATAGCGAGGGAAGAAAGAGCCTTCACCAGGGAACAGAAAAAAAAGAGAAGAAGACATAGAACATGAGGAAAAGATAAAAAAATGAAGAGGTGACGAAGGTGCCAAGAAAGATCATGGGACTATTTTCAAGTTAACTTTGCCCAAATTTAACCCTAATCTTGACGATATATCTTGTTTTTCATACAGGTTTCAAACGGTTTCCCAAGAGTACAAAGTTGATAAGGCTACATGGCCTAGTAGATTAATGCTTTTACTTACAGGTGAAGCTCTCACGGCTGTCTGCACCATGGATGATCCATCCTGGAATGATTACAGGGCTGTAAAAGCTTTATTGTTAAAAAAAGTACCAACTTGAGAAAGATGGTTATAGGTTGAAATTTCGGTCACTTTTACCAGATTCAAGCAAAGATTTTGCTGAATACATTTCAGCTATCAAACATTGTTTTGCTAGATGGGTCGAGTTGTCTGGCATTGATAATTCCTCTGATTAGCTTGATGACTTGGTTTTGAGAGACAATGTGTTTTCCCCAGACAGTAAGGACTTTTTAGCCTTTATCCATGAGAGAAAACCGGATTCATTGGGGTCACTTACAATTCTTGGTCGACAATTTCAAACTGCACACCCTGTAAAAACCTACGTAATTCAAATATTAAGCATCCAATGCCAGTGGCATCAGCAAGGACAATGAATTTTAACACTACAGACCACGATCTAATAGTGTTGATAGAAAATTTTCACTGAACGGAGATCACAATACAGGATCTTTTCGTGGGAGATATAATTTTGGTAATAGGTCACAACAACCTCAAAGAAATGTCCATTCATATGATGATGAAGTAGCCCCTGGCGCCATGCCCTACGCCAATTGGGCAAAATGCTTATAACCGGTAACTGCTACTTCCCGTGTTTTGCCGACACCTATAGGGTGAAGCTGGAGTGTACCTCTCCAGGGCGCGAGCTTGGGCACAGTTATATGGAGATCAAGCTGTTGCCCATGCAGCATGTTCCCCCTCTCCACACAGCCGGTAGATCCAAAGGAACGGCAGTAGCCGATACAGTTTGGTACCAGCCATGTCGCAGGAGTTGCCAGAATAATGTCGAATCGACATTAGACTGCCTTAGGGACTCCGACAACAATATTCCCAGACAATCCTATTCCCAGGAGTATGTCGGATTAAAATTTACATTACATGTTCATCATAGGACTCCACTTTGGAACCAAACGGTCATTGGTCCAACTAGACGTAAATATGACGAAATTCATTATAATTTAGATAGAATACTTGCATTCCCTCCCGAAAAAATCACCAGCATCAAGTTGACCAAGGTCCTCATCTTCTTGGCAGACGGACGGTCACACTGGCTATAAAATATACCCGAAACACGGGTTTGTTAAGTACTGGCCACCAGTGTTAAGTAGTGTTATTATACTGGTGTTAACAACTGTTTCTATATACTGTTGAATGGTGTATAGATATGAAGTTGTATTGTTCCTTGTTCACACTGACATCAACTATTTACCGGACCACAGTGTTAAGAGGTATGGCGGTCTGTGGAAGCTCCAATGTTAAAGACTTGTTGTTGGCCCCAGCGTTGCTCGTCAGAGTGGTTGTTAGGAATAGGAATATCAACTCGACCTACGCAGTGGTGTGTAGACATAGAGTGAGAGTATATTACGCGAATGATGAAAAAGTTCGAAGAGTTGATAAATGTTCTTTTTCTCACTCATGTATGGCTGGAAGTCATCGACGCCAACTGCTGTGTACTTTTTGTTACAGTTTAATTGGACGTACACATTCGACAGCACGGATACAGTGACAAATCACAGGTTGGCATAAAACATCATGGTACAGTTGATAAATGGTCTTGCAATGATACATGGGTCCTCGTTGCATAATCGCACAATAGAATGTCAGTAGACAAGCACTCAGTATTGCCCATATATATATATATATATATATATATATATATATTATATATATATATATATATATATATATATATATATATCATCTGAGGTTACTGACATAAACACGTCAGTTTATAAACAATATTCAAGATGGCTGCTAGACCTAACTTCGTCTAGCGAGGATTCCTTTAAATAATGTTCAGCACATATTTTTTTCATATAATCATATTGAACCGCTAGTAATGGGTTCTCATATGTAGCAGTGATCTCTGGACTCATCAAGCGATAGTACGGGGCATCCCTTTTCTCTTCTTGAAAGTCACAAAATATTTGGATACAAGATGGCTGCTGTCGTGAGCTGTCACTCACTTTAGGATACAAACTGGAATCTGTATCAAAGTTAATCCTACATTAAATGTTCTCATTGCTCTGTAGATTCTATCATGATGCAATTGACTTCATCATACAAGATATAGTGCTGCTAGAAATGAATGTCTTCTTCATCTAGTTAAATATTCTCTCAGACGTACAAATCGTGCGTCTGCTTATCGAAAAACGATGGCTTCGTAAGAGAGTTCATAAGAAGTGCTTTTGTTACCTTGGTATCAGAAATATGATTCTGCCATTCCTTGGCAATAAGAATAAACACTGGGGTAAAGCATACACAATAGGTCTAAACGACTATCACTTTCCCCATCAATCTTGAGATCACTTTTCCCGGCGACAAGCCGATACAGAAAATACACACAGCCCCCCATCATCAGGGCGAAGCCAATTCACCTCTCTCTAGCCACACATCCGCTGAACAGCCTTTGACCTTTCTAGCGACAAAGAACATATAGTTCGACCTAGATATGTAAAGATATACAGATATAAGACAGACTTGTCCTACCTAGACAAACAATACACATAAATTCAGGCCATAGATATTCTGAAGCAAGAACAATCTATTCCTACCCAAACAAAGAATAAATCGTAGTAAAACTGGATTCATCCGCGGAGTTCAGTCTGAAACTCCTTTCAAGGGAAGTAACTCAATATTGACTTTTCCTTAAGCAAAAGAGTTTCTATTTTGTTTACAAAATATGTGCGAACATAACAAGCATACAAATGTATTATATTGCAAGATATCAAAGACTGCACGTAACAGGGTTCGAACGCCACAAATCAAAGGACTGATTCTTGGGCACTAAACCGCTCAACCCTAGCTATGACGTAGACTGGTCTTTTAGCAACACGTGCGGGCGGGGTAACCCAATACTCGCCTTAGTGCACAATCGTGCGCTACGAAAAATCAAACTCACCAAGAATACTTACTATCATGTAAGTTGGTGCGTAAAGTTTATTACCGAGGTAGGACCACATATTAATAAATATGAGACTACCCTCATCTGTAATAACTATAAAAGCCTACGAAAAAGGGCTCTACACTTATGTTTAGTTAACCAAGCCTTCTGCCTATCTCTCGATCCTTGAAAATCAAGCATTTCCCTACCTTTTTCTGTCATCCCGTTTAGAGAGGCGTTGCCAGAGAATCGGAAAGCGGTCAGTATCAAAAGACTGTGGTGGTCCCAGAAGAACGAAGCAGTTTTTCACACCTACGGTTTACACGTTCAAAATCGCTGGCGGACCGAGACGAACGGGGAAGTCTAGCGCTTGGACTGGCGGCGCAGAAACAGAAAAGTTCGCTGATTTCAAACAAGGTGTTAATCTTCACATTCGCTATTACTTTTCATTTCATTAACTATATATTGGCATCGCCGAAAATGCAGTTTATCATTCGTTGCCCAGAGATTGGAAGGAGTACTAGCTTATATTAGAATCTTACAAGATTTCTTTGGAGTTCTTTTATATTGGAGTTAATTCATTCTGGTGCTACTGTAAAATATGTTAGTCTTGAGATTCAGTAGTTTAGTTCCTTCATTTATTTCACTAGATTTTTGTGTTAATTTAAACCTATTAAATCAACCCATCACAAAGTTTTCCAGTCATAAATTAAATAATAGAACTATACGTTATTTCCCGAGACAATAGATATGTAACATCATTTAAACGCTAGGCGAGCGAAATTGTTTAATAGCCATAATTCTATTTCATCTTGCGTAAATTTTAAGTAATTAACTGTTCATAGCTAGTGGTAATTAAATCGACACATTGGTTAGTCACTCGTGAAATTTCTTTAATATAAATAATTTAATACCGCGGGTGTTAGAAATAACTATAGTAGAATTACCTGATTTATATATTCTCTTTATACAGGTGATCAGATCTTGCAGTCCAACGGTTTTAAGATATAGCGAGTCATGTTCAGATGGCTTATGGCATCCCCATTTATATGTTTCTAACTACATAAAAAGAAACATTGACAATAACAAATCTGATGTTAAGAGACTCTTTTTAAAGTCCATCGTCTAACCCCAGTAGAGAGGTTAAATAACTAGAACGGTCAATTATTTACTTGTGTTAAAAATTTAACTGGAACGGGACAATGCCAGATATATTATATTAAATCATATAAAGTTCCCTGGCCTGATGAGGCAGAACTGACAGCACGAAATTTATTTAAGTAAACCCAGATGACAGTAAACATTTTCTACCACCAACTTCTCAGAAAATCTTTACGGCTATTTCTTTTCCAAGAAAAGCCTGGGAGAAACATTCTGCTGTGTGAGATATTTCCCAGTCATTTCAACAGAATCCTAGAGCAAAACAAACTTATTCCCAATTTAAATACCTGCAGTCTGACGGAGAATCTTTGCTAGGAAAAATTATAATCAACACACCATTTCAGCGAACTCTCCGAGCGATATTAGCAGTGGCTATACAGAGTTTTCTGGGGCTGGACTGGACAAAATATCAGGACATCTAATTAACTTTGTTTTTAAGAACTGTATGCGATTTAATTCTATGGAGGTATGCAGCCGACTGAGGGGTAAGTCTGAATGGATGTGAGCGCTCATTGCATGAATGTAGAGCGTGGAAACTGAGCGAAAGAATTTAGTTTACTTAAGTTTACTACTAATATAACACCTTCTTTTTTTAAATCTATTCTTTCTCTAAGTTTGAAGGCCCACGGGAAAGTTTAATTAAGGACATATCTGTATACCCGTCCCGTCTACCCCACTCCCATTTGTCAATCAATTGTTTGATCTGTTGGGTAAACACACCTCGGGTGGGATCATTTTCCTAGTTTTTCCATGTTCCAGAGGGAGGGTCTATGAGAATATTATTGTTTATTTTTTCTCCCTTTATGTAACTACAATTTCATCTGATGACATGATAACGATGTATTAACTGTTGTAATCTACGAGGGTGAGTCAAATGAAAACCGGAACTATGTTATAACAATAAGAATAATCAGGCCATTATATTGTAACTTGCCAATATTGTTGTCCTGGATGTCTCGAGTGTCACGCATGCGCCATCGCGATGATGACGCATAAGGTGACGTCATAATGACGTTTTAAATATGGCCACCCCGCTAGTGGAATGCACCAAATAGCAGCAGCGTTCTGTTATTCAATTTTTGATCAGCGAAGGGGTGAAACCAATATAAATTCATCGGCGAATGAAGCTCAAGTACGGTGATGCATGCATGTCAAGGTCGCAGGTGTATGAATGGTGTACAAAGTTCAGAAACGGCGTGATTTCTGTGACAGACTGTTCACCACCGGGTCAGGCATACAGAGTAGTGACTCCAGAATCGATTGCAACCGTTGAAGGACTCGTACAGGGAAACCGCCGATTGACTGTGGATGATATTGCCACACATCTTAACATCAGTCACGGTTCAGCACACCACATCATCTCTGATGTGCTACAGTACCACAAAGTGTCTGCAAATTGAATAACAGAACACTGCTGCTGTTTGGTGCATTCCACTAGCTGGGCGGCCATCTTTAAAATGTCATTATGATGTCACCTTATGCGTCATCATCGCGATGGTGCGTGCATGACACTCGAGACATCCAGGACAACAATATTGGCAAGTTACAATATAATGGCATGATTATTCTTATTGTTATAACATATTTCCGGTTTTCATTTGACTCACCCTTGTATTTTTTCTTTCTAAAGATATAATAAATTTTATAACCTTTCAGCTATTAGTTTGTGGTCAAAACCTTTCCCTGATATATATTATATGTTTCCCTGATATATATTATATGTGCCCATAGTTACCTGTTCATTTCTACGTATGTACGTATTTATGTCACAAAATTGTTTGTGTGTGCGTACGAGAGGATAGGGTATTAGAATCAGTATCTAGTGAAAAACTACGTCTCCAGTAAGTGCGTCGTACTAGATAGGTTGAGGTTGAGCAATTACTCAATCCAAGACTGTAATTTTTCCTACACGCTGTAATCCTCGTAAACAGGACTATTTCTCACTCCTTATTCTTACCTAGTTTTCACCATCTCACCTCAGTTCGATTGGGACCATAACAATAAAACCTATCTATAAAACTTACGACAGTGGCGATCCTTCGTACAGTGCCCTAACTCTGGTTTATTCTTTGCATCTCAGCCTCCACAGTTCTCCGCCAAGTTGTTTTTGGTCGGCCTCTCTTTCGTTTTCCTTGTTCTTGTGATGGCAATGGGGTCTCTTCTGAGGACATGGCAAACCCAACTCCAGCGTCTGTCAGCTAAGATGGTGTGCATGTCCTCTTGCTTGCTCCGAGTAAGCAGATCTTGGTTGGTGATGGTATTCGGCCAAAAGATTCGGATAATTTTTCTTAGGCATGTTGTGTGAAAAGAGGACAATTTCCACATTTCCTTCTCTGTTACTCTCCAGCATTCCGCACCATAGAGAAGCACAGAAAGCACACAGCTCTGATATAATCTTAATTTTGTACCTGTGCTGTACTGACAGGACTTCCCGATGTTGTTTAGACTATAAAATGCTGTTCTTGCTTTGCTTATTCTGTGGTTGATGTCTTTGCTTGCACCGCCATCTGTTGTTACTATGCATCCTAGGTATGTGAAGGTGTCTGTCTTTTCCAGTTGTAGATTCCTCACTGTTATGGGCTCGGGGTTGCTCACATTGAGTGTTATTACCTCTGTCTTCTTTAGTTCCTCGTTTTAGCTTGTTAAATTGATGGTGTTTCACTCTGTCGTGGCACGTGCGGAGTAAGAAAGTACCCGCTTGTTCACTGCTGCTGAGCTGGTACTATGTGTCGTTCTTCTGGTTGCCTAGTGTTGCTGTCATTTTCGACGGAGTCATCTGTCACGGTATTTGCTTATTTTTTATCATAAGAATAATTGTGTCTTTACCTGCGATGTCAGGTTGATTAGGGGTTGTCTTCCCTTTTTTATTCATTCATTGTGTTTGACCTTTAGGGTCAAAGGTAGACAGTTACATTTCTGGTTGGCCAGCTGATGGGGCTATATAAATCATTCTACACAGCACTCCAGCCTTAAACAGACACCCCACCAGGCTACTTACATTTCTGGTGGACCAGATCTGTGGGTTCAAGTTGGACAGAGCGAGCAATTAACATTATTGATGACATTAATGTGATTCAGAAATTTACATTTCATGGGGCTATTTGCGTGAGAAGGACAAGTACACATTACATTTTTGATCTGTGGGTCTAAGCTACACACTGGACAGCTGTAACACACATCGCTAATTCTACACTTGCAATTTTTGACTACAACAGGACAGAAATAGGTCATCAGCTGTTGACCCAGATAAACAGTGCTAGCATTTATGTTATAATGCTGCATGAACAACAACAGGACAAATACTGAAGTTGGCGTCGAGGCGTTTGCTACGTGGACCATAGCTGCATAGAAGGCGAGTCCCTATTGTGAACAGTACGGCTGGTTGTTACACGTTTCAGTCAACAACAGACTTTTCTATGTCCGAGCATTCAAGTTACATTGTTCGAGGTCAAGTGTTTGTAAACAGTACGTGGAAATTGTAAATATTCAATGTGCAAGTCCTAAGTCGAGAAGGTCATATTAACTTTTGTTCGTGTATACCACTTTATGCTACAGTGGATTTGACATTCAGTGCGCGCTTGACATTTTGTTTCTGTGTTCGCAAGGAGGAAGAAATTTACTTTAGTTTCAGCTGTGACTGAACTTGTTCTGCAACACATTGAAATACTGATTGCTATATATGTTTATGTTACTTCTACTGTTTTTGTGTATTTTTCTTGTGTTTTTCAGCGGGTTTTCGGTTGGTGGGTCTTATAGTAAATATGCCACTTAATCGAGGGTTACTGTAAGCGTTCTGTAGGGATTGCATTTTGCTTAATTGAAAATTTGCTAGCGACTTTTCGTGCTATTTTTTTTTTAGCTGTGACGACATGAGTTAGTGTTGTTTTCGTTATTTTTCCGTTCTTTAATTTTCGATTAGTTTTGTTTGTATCTGTTCTTCTCTCATTCCTTCCGTTTATTTCTTTACACCTTTTCGTTTATAACAGTGTTGCCATTTGTCTTGTTTATTTTTCGCGGTCATCATTACACATTTGTGTAACATTTTCTTTACTTTTTGCTGTATTGTTTATTTGACTTCCGCGAACGTTTTCGGTCATTGTTCTGTATCTTTATCTTTGTATTTTTGATTGTACTACATTATTGTCATACACAGTCTACATACATATACTTGGTCATGTATTATTATTATTATTGATAAGGTACACTCTTCATATAGAGATTGTTAATAAAATATTATTATTTAAGATATTTATACAAGTTCTTGGCTAAAAGACTTGTTATCCACAAAGATTGAGACAAGGTGAAATACATATTCAAGTTCTTTATAAAAAAGACTTGTGCCCATAGTGAGTGGGATATAAAGGAATTATTTTCCACAGGTACTCAAGTGATTTTATTTGTTACATTATAATCAAGATAACCATACACGGTCTTTGATTAAGACTAAGAGAGTGAGATAAAGTGAAGTAAGTATATAAGTCTATAGTACAGACTTATCTCCCATTGAAGTGGGATAAGGTAATTGTTGAATTTTTCAGGTTACTGATCTCTTTAGACAGAATGTCTAATTTGGATTTCTTCATCCAGCAAGGGTTGACTCTTGGTAAGTCTGGTAAAGAATTGGAAGAATATTCATCTGCTCAATTCGCCATTGCATTAAAATCAGAAGAAAAGAAACAAAAAGAGGAAATTAAATTGAAAGCAGAAGCTGAACAAAGGAGAGCAGAAGCTGAACTAAAGAAGCTAGATGCTGAGAATAGAAGATTAGAACTTGAAGAGAAAAGGTATCAAAGAGAAGCTGCTGCTGATGAAAGAAAATTCCAGATGGAAGACAAAAAACTTCAAGCTGCTGCTGAGGAGAGAAAAGCTGCTGCTGAGGCTGAAATTAGAAAAATGGAACACGAGGAAAGAAAACAGAAGATGGAACTTGATGAAAGACTCGCAATTTTGGAGTTAGAGAAATTGAAATTGGCGAGTACGGGTGCTCAGCAAACAACTTCGAGTACGACAAAGGAGTTTGTTAATAGGATTAAATTGCCTCATTTCAATCCTTTAAAGGATGACGTCACCCGTGTGTTGCCGGGGCCCGAAAGGGGAGCAAAGAATAGTAACACTGCACCCTACCACGCATGTCGTAAAAAGCGACTAAGGAGGGCTGGGCATGGGGCTGTTTACCCCATCCCGTAAAAACTTCGCACAGTGGGCTGATCACCTGCTTGACAACCAATCTGATTACGGAAACAGCGATACATTGTTTGGTCTGTTTTTGTTCGACAAAGACGCCACTAGGCGTGGTGGAAACGGCAATAGATT
This sequence comes from Oreohelix idahoensis, assembly GCA_024509875.1. NCBI lineage: Eukaryota > Metazoa > Mollusca > Gastropoda > Stylommatophora > Oreohelicidae > Oreohelix > Oreohelix idahoensis. The sequence goes on from JAMPIV010005912.1 coordinate 226,845, forward strand.
GATCAATTTGTTGTTGCCCTAAGACGCCACTGGGCGTACTGGCCACATACTGCTTTGCCAGTTGGTGGCTAAGGATGGAAGAAGAAGAAGAAGAAGAAAGGATGACGTAGCGGATTATCTAGATAGATTCCAATTTTTATGCGATGCGCATAAGGTAAAAAAGGAAAAATATGTTGAACAACTGATGGAATTTTTTTACAGGTGACACAGTGACTACTCTTATGACAATAGACGAACATGACAGGACTAATTATGATGTTGTCAGAGCAGCATTGCAAAAAAATACCAACTAAAAGAAGAAGACTATCGTCTTCGTTTTAGGACAATGTTGCCAGAAAATGGAGTAGATTTCTCTGATTTTGTTACAAAGATACGTCGTACATTTACACGATGGGTTGAGTTGTCTCAGACTGAGAAAACATATGAAGGTCTAATGGACTTATTACTGCGAGATAAGGTTTTGTCATCTGTTAATGATTCTTTTCTTGCATTCCTTCATGAGCGTAAGCCTAAAAACTTAAAAGACATGGAGGAATACTGTTGTCAGTATGCCACCGCGCATCTCCATGCTACAGTTAGCAATTCTAAAGTGAAAGTAGGGTTGCCAGCTGCTTCGGCAACACCATATGGCCCTAATTTCAAAAAAAAATTTCAGGGTGCTCAACAAAACTGGAATAGGAGAAGTAATCAGAATTACACTCATAAGCAGAGTAATCCAACACATGATGGTTCTTCGTCTATGAATTGGAGACAAGATGGTAGTTCTCGTAATTTTAGTGGTAATAATTTGAGACACTTTCGCAAGGGCTATCAAAATAATAATTATTCCAACTTTCGAGGTAATCATTCTCAACATCAAGATTATGACGATGGTGAATTTAGAAACCGGGATTCAAACCGGAATGATGATTACAATAGGCAATATGATAACAATTACAGGGGAAATGATAGTCGAGGTAATTACAGGGGAAATGATAATTGAGGTAATTACAGGGGAAATGATAATCGAGGTAATTACAGGGGAAATGATAATCGAGGCAGACCTAGATTTAACAAAAGAAGACCTTTCCAACAGGCAAACTCTGCACAAAAAGAGTTTGATGGAGCCTGTAATACAGTAAATGATAGTGGTAACTCTAGGGCTATCACTGGTTGTGCTTTCGATTTTGGGAGAGCAACTGAATGCCCCCAATGCTTAACATTGTTCGACTCATCGACTGTATCTACTCTGAGTTGTGGTCACCCTCTTCCTGCTCTACCTGCTACAGTTGCGCATGATGGGAGAGGATCTCTCATCTTACATAAAGGTCTAATAAATGATAGGCTAGTCTCAGTACTTTTCGATTCGGGTTTTACTACCGTCGGGGTTAGGGAGTCTCTGATAGATCCTTGCTGTGCCACTGGAAAAACAATCAAATGTGTTACATTTGGTGGTACTATGGAAAGTTATCCTACTGCTATTATTAGGATTGACACTCCCTTCTTTATAGGAGATGTCCATGCGTGTCTTCTTCCTAATCCTATTGCGGATCTTATAATCGGTCGTATTCATGGGGTTAAGGAATGCACCCCGCAACAAATTTCTAGTTGGGAAGAACGAAACATTCAAGCGGTCAATGCAGTGGTGACAAGAGCCCAAGCTCTTAATCCTCCAACTTCATCTGATAATGGTAATGGAGTTGATGGCCAAGACGAGCACTTGGTAATTTCCCATGACTCGTTTGTTAAACGTCAAGAAGAGGATCCGTCTTTGAAGAAATTCTTCCTTCTTGCAAAGAAAGGGGATCCTAATCGGAATACGAATCACAAATCGTATATCACTATGAAAAATGGTATACTGGTACCAATGGTACAACACTCGGACAAGTCTATGCACTCGCAAATTCTTGTGCCTAAGTGTATCATCATCATCATCAGTTGCCATCTCCACAACGGAGGTTGGCTGTAATGGATCTCCAATGGGTTTTTCTCTTGTCTAAAACTAGAGTCCTTGATAGACTCTTTCCCGTCCTTCCTTTTTTGATGCCATCGTCCCACTTATAGCGCTGTCTTCCCCTTGCACGTTTACCTTCAACTCTCCCTTCTGTTATGGTCTTCTGCAAGGTGTTATGCCTTTTTATGTGGCCAAAGTATTTTAGCTGCCGAACTTTGACCTCTCTCATTAGTTCTCTTTTCATACCTAGATTTTCTAGGACCTCATTATTTGTTTTCATCTCTTTCCATGAGATACGCCCCATTCTTCTATATATCCACATTTCAAGAGCCTCAATTCTTTCTTCCAAATGCTTATTCATCGTCCATGTTTCTGCACCATACAGAAATGCAGAATATATATAACACTTTATGATTCTCAGTTTTAATTTATGAGATAACTTTGGATGTCAGTATATGTTTCATGTTGTTGAATGTAGCTTTGGCCATTCCTATTCTCTTCTTGATTTCTGTTTCACATCTGCCATCTTCTGTTATTATATGACCAAGATATACGTAGCTCTTCACTTGTTCCAGGATTTTCCCATTTACGCTTATCTTTAATGTGGGTTTATCGTCTGTTTTGCTAATTATCATAGTTTTAGTTCTAATGTCGAGTCCATATTCATGACTTATACTGTTCACTTGCTTCACTAGTTCTTGTAACTCCTGTTCGCTTTCAGCTAACAACACGGTATCATCTGCATATCTAAGGTTGTTTATTGATCTTCCACTGATGTTCAGTCCTGGTATTTCCTGTATCTGTTTGAAAATTTTTTCGTTGTATAAATTAAATAGGCAGGGGGACAGCACACAACCTTGTCTGACACCTCTTTTTATGTCTATGTATGGTGAATAATTCCTTCCCGATCTTACTGTGGCAGTTTGCTCCCAATAAAAGTGTATGAGAACCTTAATTCTTCAGCATGCACACGATTCTCAGTGTGCTGGACACATGGGTTTTTCCAGAACTAAAACTAGAGTCCTTGTGTCCTTCTTTTGGCCATTCGTGAATAAAGACATCCGAATTTATTGCCAATCTTGCAAAATTTGTCAAGAGGTCAAGTCTAGAGGTCCGAGACATGCTGCTCCTATTCAGGCTGCAGATATTCCGATTCGGCCGTTTCAGAAAATGGCTATAGACATCATTGGTCCGTTCAAGATTAAGTCAGCCAGAGGACACCAATTTATCCTCACTTGCATGGACATGTGCACGCGTTGGCCAGAGTCTATTCCTCTGAAGAGCATATCAACTGTAGATATCGCTGATGCTCTTTGGCTCATATTTTCTCGTCTGGGATTCCCCGGAGAAATACTGTCGGATCACGGCACTCAGTTAATTTCGGACGTTATGTCTCAGGTAATGGCTACGCTAGACATTAAAAGGTCTCTCAGTAGTATTTATCATCCAATGTCCAATGGATTGGTAGAACGTCTTAACAGGACACTAAAGAACTTACTTGGCAAGATAACGGAGGATCATCCTGAGGATTGGGACAGGGTTTTACCTGCAGTTCTCTTTGCCTATAGAGAAGTTCCCAACGAGCATACAGGGTTTTCTCCTTTCGAACTTGTCTTTGGCGCGCAACCGCGCGGTCCGATGTCCTTGTTACACGATTTGATAACTTCCGATAATATTGACGATGATACACAATCGTCATATGAATATGTCATTGCTCTTAGAGAAAAGATTATCGAATCGTGCAGGTTAGCAACTTCATCTTCCGAATTTGCGAAAGAAAAACCTAGGCGATTTGCTAACAAGAAAAGACGCCTACGTCAACTTTGTCCTGGAGACAAAGCATGTCTTACTTCCCTCAAGAGAGAATAGACTTCTCATTTCATGGAAAGGTCCATACACTATAGTCTCAAAAATTTCCGATGTCGACTATATTGTCGATGTGGATGGAAGGCATAAAACCTTCCATATAAATATGCTAACAGAGTTTATTGAACGTCCAGACTATTTGCAGCCTTTTTTTCAGGCGACGGACGACTCTCCAGTCCAACATGGTCACATCTCATCCCTGTCCATTATACAGGATGAGGAACCTATTTTTTCTGACGTTAACTGACCTCTTCCTGCGATTCCACTGAATTCTACGGAATCGTGGAGAGACATTACACTCTCTTCGAACTTGTCTTTTGAGGAACAGCGTCAAGTATCTTCTATGCTACAATCATTTCAGGATGTCCTTACCGACATTCCTGGACACACAGATGTCATAAAACATGACATCATACTTACTGATCGTAATCCGATCAGAGTAAGACCATACCCAATACCTATTCATTTTCAAGCACAGGTCGAGAAAGAATTGTATGAAATGATTCAACTGCAAATAATTGAACCATCCACTTCAGCTTATTCTTTGTCCATAGTTATTGTTCGAAAGAAAGACAATAACATACGTCTTTGCGTTGACTATCGCAAATTAAATCAAGTTACGAAGTTCGATGCTGAACCTATGCCTTTATTAGATGATCTACTTATTAGACTTTCTAAAGCTAGATTCTTTACTAAACTAGACTTGTTGAAAGGCTATTGGCAAGTCCCTTTGACGGAACACGCCAAACCTCTCACTGCCTTTTCTACACCTAGGGGTTTGTTTCAGTGGAACTTTATGCCTTTTGGGCTTATGAACGCCCCAGCGACTTGTGTGCACATGATGCAACGAATTCTATCAGATCATGCAGATGTCATCGCATATTTAGACGACATCTGTCTTTTCAGCGATACTTGGGAAGAACACTATTTGGATCTAAAGGAATTGCTATCTACTCTACGTGAGCATAGTTTGACTGCTAAACCCTCTAAAGCTTTTGTTGGGTTTAGTGAAATTTCCTTCCTAGGTCATCGGGTTGGTCATGGTCTGTTGAAGACAGAGGACCAAAATATTTCGAAGATATTAAATATCTCGGTCCCGAAGACGAAAAAGCAAGTGCGTAGTCTCTTGGGATTGATACAATTCTATGGAAGATTCATTGAGAATCTGTCTTCCATTATGGCACCACTTTCTACGTTATTGAAAAAAGGTTCTCCTAATATGGTGCGTTACAGTGGGCTGATCACCTGCTTGCCAACCAATCTGATTACGGAAACAATGATAGATTGTTTGGTCTGTTTTTGTTCCACAAAGACGCCACTAGGCGTGGTGGAAACAGCGATAGATTGATCAATTTGTTGTTGCCCTAAGACGCCACAAGGCGTACTGGCCACATACTGCTTTGCCGGTTGGTGGCTAAGGATGGAAGAAGAAGAAGAAGAATATGGTGCGTTGGTCCCAAGAATGCCAAACTTCATTGGATCAAGTTAAGAATTTGTTCTCATCTCATCCTATCTTAAGACTACCAACGATTGATAATACTTTTGTCCTTCGTAGTGATGCCTCTTCCACTGGGATTGGAGCAGCACTAATGCAGGAATATTCAGGAACTCTGCATCCTGTAATGTATATCTCTAGGAAGCTAAATGCGGCAGAAAGGAATTACTCGTTTTTAGACCGTGAACAGTTGGCTATGGTTTGGTCCATTCTTAAGCTACAAAGGTTCCTTCTGGGCGCGCATTTCTTTATGGAAACCGACCAAAAAGCTCTTACGGCTATGCAAAGTAAGGATTTGAAGAGCTCGAGATCTACTCGTTATGCTATTGCTCTTCAGCCTTTCCATTTCACGGTGCGAGCTATCCGTGGTTCGGATAATGTGATGGCGGACATATTGTCTAGATGCCCACATGATTCCAGTTAAATCTTGTGTCCTAATTTTCCGGATACACTTTCAGACTTAGGTCTGTCCTTAATATCCTAATATGTTGTAATACAAATGTATTTGGATGATGTATAGATAATTTAACAAATTTGATTTTTGTCCATCCATCAGTGATATGTTGCTAGTATAGCATTGTAATTCATGATATTTGTATATTGCCATAATTATAGTATTTAATAATGTTTGATATGATTGGTATTGCCAGCAACTTAGGTTTCTTTAATGGTACCCCCTGAGTTTGTTTGGCTTAAAGGAAATATTTTCTCCTATGTTGGGAGATGATTTGTATCCTCTTCAGACGCTTTATTTATGCGTCTATTGTACCTGATATTAGGTTCATTCTTTCATGAGCGTATAACTGATAATCGTGCTATCTTGCTCATGAATATATTTGAAAAAAAATGTATTATTTTTTTTAACAGGGGGGGGTGTAGTAATATGTTGCTGTCACTTTCAATGGAGTTTCAAACATCGATCTATTGGTCGTATATTTTTTCATCCTAGTTAGGTGAATAATTGGGTCTTTGCTTGCGATGTCAGGTTGATTTGGGGTTATCTCCCTTTTGGGTCATTGTGTTAAGTTCAAAGGTAAAACAGTTCGAGCGTATGCCCATGCGCGGGTTTTTTAAGCGTGAAGTTGAGTTAGACTTCCGGGAAGCCGAGAGGTCCTGGTTTCTGAAGGGACAAGAAGTCCATTGTGTTTTTCGGGGAGAATCTTCGAAGTGACTGCGATGGCAGTTTTCCCCAGTGAATCTCTGTGCGTTTTTGACAGCAGAGTTCCTTATTTTGTTCTGTGGATTCGGTTACAGGTAATACCGACTTTTTCCATTATTACGCTTTCGGTGGCAGAACATGTTAGAAGATTACCTAGTCTGTGAACTGCAGCTCACCGGTCCTACATTACAGAACTTTTATTTTGTGCTCGAGGTAGCCATCCAAGACTATTAGTCTTCATACTTTCCAGAAGTCCAGTCTTCTTCTTCTTCGATCCTTAACCACCGACTGTCAAAGCAGCCAGTGGCCATCACGCCTAGTGGCGTCTTGTAGGGCAACAACAAATTGATTCTACTTTGCACGGTCGGTGGCCATCCTTCGTACAGTGCCCCAACTCTGGTTCATTCTTTGCATCTCAGCCTCCACAGTCCTCCGCCAAGTTGTTTTTGGTCGGCCTCTCTTTCGCTTTCCTTCAGGGGTCCAAAGCATAGCTGTTCTTGTGATGGCATCGGGGTCTCTTCTGAGGACATGGCCAACCCAGCTCCAGCGTCTGCCAGCTATGATGGTGTGCATGTCCTCTTGCTTGCTACGAGTAAGCAGATCTTGATTGGTGATGGTATTCGGCCAAAAGATTCGGTGAATTTTTCTTAGGCATGTTGTGTGAAAAGAGGACAATTTTGACATTTCCTTCTCTGTGACTCTCCAGCATTCCGCACCATAGAGAAGCACAGAAAGCACGCAACTCTGGTATAATCTTAATTTTGTGCTTGTGCTGTATTGGGAGGACTTCCAGATGTTATTTAGACTAAAGAAGGCTGTTCTTGCCTTATTCATTCTGATGTTGATGTCTTTGCCTGCCCCACCGTCTGGTGTTACTATGCTTCCTAGGTATGTGAAGGTATCTGTCTGTACCAGTTGCTGATTCCTTACTGATATGGGCTCAGGGTTGCTCACATTGAGCGTCATGACCCCAGACTTCTTTAAATTGATGTTCAAGCACACCTGCTGGCTAAATTTTATTAAGTCCTATCCGACTTTTTTCCTGGATGTGTTGATGTGAATGTTACCAGCAGTGCAATGTCCATCTGCATATTTGTTGT
>JAMPIV010005913.1:0-29101 GCA_024509875.1 Oreohelix idahoensis
TCTGTACTATATTTCCATATATTACAGAGTCATAACACACCTATATTTCTACAATAGATTAGCACATCTGTACTTACTTTATATGTACACACTATCGTGCTTTGTTGTCATCTTCTTCTGTTCGTTTTTTAAGATGATAGAGGAGGACTGAGTAGTTAATATAAGGGCCGTTAGTTTACTAAACAGCCACAATTATTAATAATGTATTGTACCTTATGAAGCATATTAGTTATTAATTAGCATTATATTGCTTGTACTTTCTCAGAATGTCATTGTTGAGCTGAGGACTTACCTTACTTGTTTATTCAAGCATGACGAGTTTTCTAGATTTAGTGTACCTTTACCCTCGGAAAACCAGAGCATATGTTCCTTGAACGTCATCGATAGTTGTTAGCACTATGACATGACTGTACACTTTCAATGGGTCAATTTACATATATATGTCAAAGATGTACAATATTACTAAATTTAATATCCATTTTTATTAAAGACAATATTAGAGAGTATGCTGTTTAATGAAATGATTATAAGTAACTTGCATACGTATATTGTGTTTACATGCTAACGTGATGTGTGTTGGTGACACCTCCCCGATGTGAATATTTTTTGAGACATATTTATTTTTCTGTTGAGGTATATCCTCACCAGACACTCTATAATTAGCCTATTTTTTGGCAATTTAGTTAATTATCAGCGCATAATTCGTGCGTTTTGAGCCGCTTATCGCATGCTCTTTGATGTTAAAAAAAAAAAATAATTATCCACATTCTTTTTTTTTATCGGGAGAAGGTGGTGATATGTTGCGTGATAAATTCTCGCAACATCGCTTTTTACAATATCTATTTTTTAGTGGAGTGAGAGATTTGGAATGGCGAAAGTGATGCCTCGTTGAAGAGGGGATCTCCGCTATTTTTTGTTCTGTCAGGGATGTGTAGTCCTCTTAATGGATATTTCGTTTATTCGAGATAATACCTCTAGTGTTTTCCCACATGTCGGGAGGCGTGATATTTCTGTGTATTTCATGAAAGCAAGGTAAATTGACTTTTTCATTAACTCTATCGATTTTTGGGTCGTGAGCGATTTCGATTCATAGCCTGTCTCCGAAAGTCGTCGTCACGAGATGTTCTTTCCCAGCTCACATGTCGCTGCATTGTACTGCATCGGTTGATGCATGTACCAAGGACCATTACTTGCTACTTTGTTAAATGAACTAGGTTTGGAAAACCTTTATTATCTAGAGGATATTTTTGAGGACATTATTTATACTTCGGCAGACGTGTCTGTCTTGCTGAAGTCAGACTAAGGAGAGTGAACTGATCTCATACATCTGGTTATCTCCTGGCTGTTATAGAAAAGGATGGAGTTTTTCACCTGACTACATTTACAGCACTATGAAATATAATATGCATCTGACTCATCATTGTAATGCTGTCTACCGTTTATTGCTGTATTGAATGTTGCTGTGATAATGACTGTTTGATGTGCCTACACATTTGCGTAACCATTTTGTCACTGTGGCGTCCACAATAAATAATGAAGAAAAACGTCAACGGCTGTTTCAAGACTCATTGACTTTATACGTAGTGAGTTTACTGACGTCCTATGTGGATTGCCCTGTTATTGTTGTATGAACATTGTTTTGACTGAACACATCTACACACTACACAAAACCAGACATGCGGATACCATCCATCATCATATGGCATCACGCATCACACCTGCACAGAGACATTTCTCAGTGGACTCAGCACATGACGTTACTACTTTGCGCGACGAGAATCATGCTCGCCCCCCTGCATCTACTTTTCGTGTCTCTTAGCTGTTTCATCTTTATAAACTTCAAGCCTGGACACTAATGACCGTGTCTCTCAACTTCCCTGGTCAAGCGACTAAAGGACTCTTTTATTTTTGTTGGCTCGGGAAATCTTCTCGTTTCCCGACGTATTTGCCCCCAATTTTTTTTTCACTGCTTTTCTGTCCAAATGTCCACCAGATGTGGGAGATCTTAGACAGAATCTGTCTATTTAACCTGGACCCAAGCATTATTTGTTGCTTGCTGTTCCAGAAGCCCTCTATTTGCAAAGTGGAATTTTTGTTTCGTGGGCAGAATTACCAGTTGCATATTAGGAAGGACTACAACTCCAGAAGAGCCAGAAGTGTGCTGCCAAATTTTGATAGTAAAAAAAATGTGTCAAATATTCCTCCACGAATCTGTACTTCCAAGTAGGCTCATATTTCACATTGAGAACAAGGCACTTGCATAATAAAATTTAAAATATCTCTCAAGTTTTTAATTTTTATCATGTCTTACTATTAAAATATGTATTGTAATAGAATTTGAGTATAGTCAGTTTTGTGTAAACTGTAAAATACTATACATTAACGGTTAATTACGCGAGAATCCAGCATAGGTAAGAACACAGGTGTGCCGCGACAGAAATTTGTATTGGTAAGTGTGCCGCAGTCTGACAAAGTTTGAGAACATATGCGATAGAATACAATACAGTAAGGCACGGACTTAAAGGGGGGACGGGAGGAAGGAGAGGCTCTCCATCATCAGACCTCGCACGATCCTTAGGGCCGGCTGTGCCTACAGCTGTTGGGATGCCTACCACTGGTATAAAATAATACACTAGGGATCGGTAACCAGTCGATCCCGACCTACAGGTAGATCCCGGTGGGTGATCTAGTAGATTATTAGGTCACTAGGTGGAGAAAAAGACTTCTAAACTAGAAAAATTTCGGGCTAGACCTCTCCCGTCTACATTTACAATCAAGGTGTCCCCGGGATCAAATGCTCTTTTCCCGCATTCCCAATGAAAACTCTCGAGCTGGTTACTAAAATATACTGAAGCACATTAAAAACGCACCACCCGTGTAATCCAGGAACAGAGTGTGAAATGTAAATATAAGTGTTTACAAGTTTACATATTTTGAATCTTTATTCATTTTCCTATGAATCCATGCTGGTCATTAATTTGTACATTTGATTGTTATGAAATTCATTGCATTCTGTGCAGGCAAGGGAGAAAACCAAAAAATGCAACCAATAAAAAAAATTCATTCACACTATCCTCAGTATCTGGTATGTCCACCGTGTGCTTGCAAACAAGCTTGGCAGAGGCTCCGCATGGAACGCACAAGTCTCTGAAGGAATTTCCGGGGAATCAAGTCCCATTCACGTGTAAGAGCAGCTTCGAGCTATTGCAGATTAGCTGGAGAACCTTGCCTGTAGACTCTGCGTCCAAGCTCGTCCCACAGATGTTCTATAGGGGACATGTCTGGTGATAGGGTAGGCCAATCAATCGTCACAATGTTCTGCTGCTGCAGATATTGCTGCGTAATGCATGCGGTGTGCGCATGTGCGTTATCCTGCTGGAGAAGCTGCAAGTCTGGATAATTTGTGAACGTAGGAGCAACCAATGCATCCAGAACCTCATCTCGATATGTCACAGCATTAACATTTCCACGGAAGACGTGAAGAGGCAAGCGATGGTGAAAACTGAATCCTCCCCAAATGTGAATATTGCCACCTCCAAATCGGTTGTGTTGACGAACACAGCAATCTGCAAAGCGCTCTCCACACCGTCGCCAAATCCGCATACGTCCATCAGCAAAGGATTTGTTGAATCTGCTCTCGTCTGTGAATAGGACAGCATTCCACTGCAGTCTAGTCCATCTGACATGTTGCTCTGCCCATTACAGGCGCTGCTGACGATGTCTGTGAGTCAAGTTTGGCCCAACATAAGGTCGTCTTGCAGTAAGACCTGTAACTCTGAGTCGTCGTATGACTGTAATTCAAGAGACTTGCCCACGTCTACCCACTATTGCTCTTGCTGTTTGACTTGCCGGGAGAGAACGATTCCTTAGGTGACTCAGCACAATATGTCGATCTTGCGCAGGGGTAGTAACTTGTGGTTGGCCACTCCGAAGTCTATTCCGGGCCTGCCAGTGGTTCCATAACATTCATTGAGACGTACAATAGTGCTGTGGTGGCAATTCATCCTTCTGGCAATGGCCCGCGAGCTCATTCCGGTCTCCAACATACCAATGACTCGTTGGCGGTCATTTTCAGATAGTCGTGGCATTTCAAGCACATGTACTGGGTGTTTTGTCTCAACGGCCTTTTTATACCGAGTATACTGCCACTACGCGTACACATTTTCAGGGTCATAGCTGTTGGGAATCGTGTTGCACGTGTAACTTTCATTGTTTTCATGTAGTCTGTACACAAACCCGTGGGTTGAATCATGCACTTTCCATTCCAGCAGCCATTCGCTCTCTAGCTCATGACAAGCACGGGGAAAATCCATTCCCACACTTTTTTTCCCAGCTTCTCGGCATCAGTATATATAATAGTGGTTCGTTTTTAATGTGCTTCAGTATATATTCGTGAACTGCCTAAGATAGGAACGCGATCATTTCTTTGTCGGGTTCATCATCCTCCCCTCCCACTGCTTAAAATTACACACACACGCATACACACACATACATATATATATATATATATATATATATATAATATATAATATCGATATATATTATATATTATATATATATATTATATATATATATATATATATATATATAATATATTTATTTATTTATTTATTTATACAGGGTGTCCATAAAAGATTGTACCCTTTTCAAAAAATGTATTCTCGGCCCCATGACGTGGTACGAGGATCCTTTCTATCACGAAAGTAAGATAATCTCTGCAAGTTTTTAAGCATACCTTACAAAGACTCAAAACAGTGCGCATGGGCGCAGCGGGTATTTCAAGTGAAACTTTCGCAGTTGAGTTGCAACCGGTAATTGTTACATGTCTCTCAACACACTGGTCAAGTAGGTGAAAAAAAAGAATATATAGGAACATTCTTTTTGAGTCTTTGTAAGGTATGCTTAAAAACTTGCAGAGATTATCTTACTTTTGTGATAGAAAGCATCCTCGTACCACATCATGGGGCCGAGAATAAATCTTTTGAAAAGGGTACAATCTTTTATGGACACCTGTATTTATATTGTAGATCTTTACAGGGCTCAGTGTTACTAAAGTAGATTCCACAAGCTCCTGGGTTCCCGACCCCTGCATTTACACTAATCATGGCATATTTATGTGTGTAGATCAATACATATATTTGTATGCGGTACACATAAAAACGTACACCAGACAGCTGACACGTATTTTAAGAAACGGTAAATCTAAATATAAATTAACTATCAGACGATGACAAATATCTAGGAGATAATGTTATTCAAAGGTCAAGGTTTATGGTAAAAACAAAAATTGCTTTCGTGGCAGATAAGCAAGGGTTAATTTTGTCAACCTAACATTTGTCTTAACGAATCACAGTGGAACACATGACCTAAATAACACGAGTACATGTTATAAATTATATTTATTTATTGTGTTCCTAGCTTGACCTGTCCAGGATGTCTGTTGAAGTGTCTGTGGTTTTAAAATTTCTACAGGATGGGATAACCGGCCACTTTCCCAACTCTCCTTAGAGTTGCCTTGAGGATACTTATTTATAGCAGTACAGGGTAGCCCTTATTCTGGAATTCTCAGTGTAGGAGAGGCAAGCGTCGACCAAAACAAAACAAAAATCACACACGTCGAGAAAAAAACTGGCAGCAGAAAAGAAATTGGCGAGTAAGACGTGGAAAGAACTTGAGCTGACTTCATGTTGTTTGATGAAGGCCTATGCTTCTCGGGGATCTCTAAAGGGTATTAAGTGACCGACCGATTCATTGACTGATTTCATTTCTTTATGCGACTACTGTCATGGACCGTTCAAAAGAGCAGTGAGGATGTCCTGAAAGAGGTAGATGCGTATAGACGGATTATTTTTTCATGTTAGAAGGAAGCAGACCACTTCGGGGAGTCGGGAGTGGCTAATAGGTATGGTGTTCGCCTCTAGTTCTAAAGGTACCGGGATCGGCTCCCAGTATGGGAATATATTTGATGAGATTCGTTTCATAACCTAGTGATGTCATACTCCCCCCATCTCATGGGTTGTAAGATCGGGGTCCTGGCCGATGCTACGGAGTTCGTGAAGTGTGCTGAGATTCTCCTTGTGTCATCTAACGGAGGAGATCGGAGCAATGAAGGAGTTATCCGTGTGCAATAAAGATGGTCCTTAAAAACCAAAACAAACCAAACCAGTCCACTGTCTTCCACCATCCTAACTACTACACTCTTTATACTTCTTTTCTAAGGCCCCCTTTGTTTTTCCTTTCCAGCTGGCCCTACAAGAGAAGGGACCAGCATCACTAATTGGCCCAAGCTCCACCTCACTCAGCTTATTTTACATGCCTTACTTTACATTAAAACACTTTTCATCCCTGTTCCCATTTAACGGAAGGGTCCCACAATCAGACGTGGCTAAGGCCTCACCTGGGCCTGATGTCGAATCTGCTTCTGCCTCGTTCGTCCTGAAAAGGACGGTGGTTGCGTTGTGTCTGTTTACGCCTAAGCTGTGATATCTGCACCTTTCGGTCGACACATCCGACTTCTGCACGGCATTTTTTGGGACCGGGTTTGCCTTCTCTCTTCGATCCGTACTCGCTCAGCCAGACTGCACTGCTGCAGACTGTTTCCAGGACCACCACGTGGAGGTGGAGTACGGTCTTAGTCAGCTCTGGTTCGCTGACTCTGATGCAAGTAGTCAAGCTATGGGTCGCTGACTGCATTCACTATTGCTGCATCTTTGGGTCCCTGATGTCGAATAATCTGATTCGATACCCACGCCTTTATTTGACTTCATGTACTCATTTTATTAAAAAGCTGTTACATCCTGGCAAGAGTTATTATAATCCTAGTTTATTAATTAATTAATTAATTAATTCATTCATTTAATCAATCAATCAATCAGTCATTCATAAAAAATGTAGGGGGACAACATGAGACAATCTCTGAAGTACCGAGGACTAGATTGAAAACTAGCCAGGAAGAAGACAGCTGATAGGATAGTAATCATAATATTCATTCTATGATTGATTCATTCATTAACCTCTCTTTCCTTTCCCGCTCCTTACAGAGCAAAGAGCCGACATAACAGCTGGTGTAGTTACCAGACGTCTGCCACAAAGAGCCGACATAACAGCTGGTGTAGTTACCAGACGTCTGCCACAAATAGCCGACATAACTGCTGGTGAACTTAACTGACGTCTGCCACAAAGAGCCGACACAACCGCTGGTATATTTGTAACAGACGTCTGCCACAAAGAACCGACATAACAGCTGGTGTACTTACCAGACGTCTACCACAAAGAACCGACATAACAGCTGGTGTACTTACCAGACGTCTGCCACAAAGAGCCGACATAACCGCTGGTATATTTGTAACAGACGTCTACCACAAAGAACCGACATAACAGCTGGTGTACTTACCAGACGTCTACCACAAAGAACCGACATAACAGCTGGTGTACTTACCAGACGTCTGCCACAAAGAGCCGACATAACAGCTGGTGTACTTACCAGACGTCTGTCACAAAGAGCCGACATAACAGCTGGTGTACTTACCAGACGTCTGCCACAAAGAGCCGACATAACAGCTGGTGTACTTACCAGACGTCTGCCACAAAGAGCCGACATAACAGCTGGTGTACTTACCAGACGTCTGCCACAAAGAGCCGACATAACAGCTGGTGTACTTACCAGACGTCTGCCACAAAGAGCCGACATAACAGCTGGTGTACTTACCAGACGTCTGCCACAAAGAGCCGACATAACAGCTGGTGTACTTACCAGACGTCTGCCACAAAGAGCCGACATAACAGCTGGTGTACTTACCAGACGTCTGCCACAAAGAGCCGACATAACAGCTGGTGTACTAACCAGACGTCTGCCACAAAGAGCCGACATAACAGCTGGTGTACTTACCTGATGTCTGCCACAAAGAGCCGACATAACAGCTGGTGTACTTACCAGACGTCTGCCACAAAGAGCCGACATAACAGCTGGTGTACTTACCAGACGTCTGCCACAAAGAACCGACATAACAGCTGGTGTACTTACCAGACGTCTGCCACAAAGAGCCGACATAACAGCTGGTGTACTTACCAGACGTCTGCCACAAAGAGCCGACATAACAGCTGGTGTACTTACCAGACGTCTGCCACAAAGAGCCGACATAACAGCTGGTGTACGTACCTGACGTCTGCCACAAAGAGCCGACATAACAGCTGGTGTACTTACCTGACGTCTGCCACAAAGAGCCGACATAACAGCTGGTGTACTTACCAGACGTCTGCCACAAAGAGCCGACATAACAGCTGGTGTACTTACCAGACGTCTGCCACAAAGAGCCGACATAACAGCTGGTGTACTTACCAGACGTCTGCCACAAAGAGCCGACATAACAGCTGGTGTACTTACCAGACGTCTGCCACAAAGAGCCGACATAACAGCTGGTGTACTTACCAGACGTCTGCCACAAAGAGCCGACATAACAGCTGGTGTACTTACCAGACGTCTGCCACAAAGAGCCGACATAACAGCTGGTGTACTTACCAGAACGTCTGCCACACAAAGAGCCGACATAACAGCTGTGTAACTTACCAGAACGTCTGCCACAAAGAGCCGACATAACAGCTGGTGTACTTACCAGACGTCTGCCACAAAGAGCCGACATAACAGCTGGTGTACTTACCAGACGTCTGCCACAAAGAGCCGACATAACAGCTGGTGTACTTACCAGACGTCTGCCACAAAGAGCCGACATAACAGCTGGTGTACTTACCAGACGTCTACCACAAAGAGCCGACATAACAGCTGGTGTACTTACCAGACGTCTGCCACTAAGAAGTTAATATTGGTTTTACGACATGAGATTGCCAATCCCATGCACAACCTCATATAAGTCAGCCTTTACGACATGCCTGAGACAGTAGTAATCCTATTATTTCTTGTTCTCCTCAAAGACTCCTGGACAACTGATCATCATCATTTTATTGTTTGCCCCTTCTGGAGCATAGTACCGGCACAGCAGCTGGTCCTGTTCCATAAAGCCTGCTCCAAACATTTTGGTTCTTCTACAGTGGTTGTTTTTGTTGTATGTTGTTTTACATGATCAGGTTGCTAACCTCAAGCGCAAACTCATATTAGTCGACATGCCAGGCCGAGCAGTAACCCCTTTCTTTCTTTGTCTCCTCAGGTTCTTCCCCCCCCCCCCCCAAAAAAAAAAAAAAACTACACGCTTCCTTGTGTCATCCGCGGTTTTTCCATGTCTGCTTTATCTCCTTCTTGTCATTATCTAAATCGCTTCTCCATGGGGGATTTTTTATTATCTCCCTCTGTTCTCGTTCTGTTGGCGTTACAGAATAACGATCGTCTTGTAATGCTATTAACTGGGGTTTTTTCTTCTCTATCTGTGTCCCATTCAATGGTAGCGTCTTCTCCTCACATCTTGTACCAGTGTTGTCTGTCTGGTTCTTGCCTTCAGTTCCACATTTGGAGTCTTATACCATTTCAATCCCGTCTGTGCAAGCACCCATTTATGAAAGTCTGTATTGTCTTGATTGTTATTTTCGGTGTCATCCGAGTTTCAGAACCATACAATAGAACCGCTTTGACACCAGATGTAGATACTTACATACTTGCTTACTTACTGGGGTGAAGAGGTTTACCAGAGAGAGCACCATACCATTCTATCAGCTGTCTTCCTAATGGCCTGGTTTCAATAGAGTTCCCGGTTCTATTTAAGATTGTCTAATGTTGTCCTCCCCAGCGAACTCTGTATAGTCCTGGAGGTCTGGATCCCTGGTGTGGCCGGTTACGGTTATTAATGAACTGGGAAGGATATCAATTATGTTTCCAATTTAAGTATTACTGACTTATAGCCCGCCAGTTGTTTATTTCTTGGTAACGTTTTAATCATGACCCAGGTAGGTTCGTATCCTCTTGAGATGGTGTATTTGTGAGAGATAGTGGTAGGAATATACAAATCAATTACATCCACAACATGTAACTTATCCAAAAGTCAATGATTTCAGCAATCCTCTCGTCAGTTTATCAGAAGTTTATTTAGTAATAGATGAACTTTTCAATATCAAACAAAACGGCGCAACAATTGTTCAAGTATTTACAAATATTCAATGTGAGAGTGGTTTTCATGTATCATAATCTTTCCTCCTTTGATTAATATCCAACATGGAGTAAATGCTTCATCATCATGTTTATTTTTCAATATTTTCGTTAGTGCAAGTAATTTGTTAGTTGGTGTTATAGTCTCTACTTTGATTATTCCTTCAATTAGTGGCTTCATTTGTTCTCTAGACTAGGCATGGATATCAACTGAGTTCATGCTGAAATAAAACTATGTTCGTTCGAAAGGTACTTACTTGTGAAAACACAAATATAATCTGTTCCCACAGGTTTTGTGAAATATAGATTTCTTCTTATAAACTGCACATATCTTGAAGAAGTATAATGGAGTATGCGGCTGCGTTCTGGTTGTAAAATCACAACAATGGAGCCGGACTTGTGTGACAGACCGGGGGAAGCGCCAAATACTATCCCCGCACGGTTAAAAATCACGTCCATATGCAATGCTCAATTCGTACAACTCCTTTTCAGAAAATTATTTCTGAGCCGGTTTCAGTGGTGCGCGATTTTGGCCACTGTTCATTGGACAAGGTTTTATTTTGTTAATTTCTTTTACTGGTCATTCTATCAAGCGATCTTACAGGGAGTAAGGCTATTCCTATCTACGTCACTATTTCTATGGTAACTCCCGCCTATTGTTAGCGTGGCTTATGCCAAGCTTGACATAGTTAACTTCATCTTACGTCATCCTATACTCAATGTATCTCGTGTTTATGATTTACCGCGAGATGTCGTTCTTGCACTGTTTATTTTATGTAGCAGTAAATAATAATTTCCATTATTTTATTATAATTAGTTTCTAGAACGAATAAATGCTTTGGTAGTAGGTCATACGGCCACACTGGCTCTTGGTTTCTCACATTTGACATGGTAGCCTATCGAGATGAAGATTATGTTCTTTATTATTGTAAAGTATATGTTATTGCTGGAGGCGAAAATTTGAGGCAGACTCAAGAAGCGTGGAGAAGACATAAAAAAAACTTGAACGGATGGCTCAGGTTCAAGAGCGCTTGGCATGTATAAGTGAAGACCTCTTCTCCACACGCAGCGTTAAGAGGCAGAAACTAATTTGTTTCTGTTGTAAAATTATCTTAAATTTCCTACCGATGAACAGAGTTTATTTATTCATCACCTTTATACTTCCCTTGGAGCATATTTCTTCAACAAACTTATACCAAGTCTTCATGTCACGTGTCATCAGGTCAAGGTCTTTCCATGTGTTCTTCATCCCCTTCATGCCCGTCTCCAGTCCTCTCCTCCATGTCTTCTTTGGTCTCCCTCAACATTTCTTACCCTGGCGACTCCAGAATAAAGACTGTCTGGTAATGCTTTAACAGGTCTCCTCAATGTGTGTCCTATCCATCTCCAGCGTCTTCTTCTCGTCTCTTGTTCCAATGTCACTTGTCTGGTTCTTGTCATCAATTCCACATTAGTGATCTTGACATCAATTCCACATTAGTGATCTTGTCATCAATTCCACATTAGTGATCTTGTCATCAATTCCACATTACTGATCTTGTCATAATATTTTAATCCTTCTATTCTATGCACGCATCCACTTATGAACGTCTGTAGCTTTTTGTTGTTCTTTTTGTTGTTCTTTTTGTTGTTCTGCATGTTCCACAGCCATACACTAGGACTGACGTGACATGTGAATTGAAAATTCTGATTGTTGTGTTGGATTTTATTTTATTTTTATCTCCATATATTTCCCAATGCAGTAACAGCTTCTCTAGCCTTTTGTATTCACATTTTTATATCATTGTCTGTCCCTCCAATTGTGTCTATATTGCTACCAAGGAATATGTATGATTCTATATCTTGTAGTGGTGTTTCTTCCATTACAATTTTTGTTATCGTTTCCTGCATGTATCTTCATTATCTTTGTTTTTGCCCCTACGTATTTTCATACCCACGTGCTGTGATCTCTCATCAAGCATTTCCATTTTGCCGTGCATCTGATTACGGTTATGAAAAAAAGTGCGAGATTGTACGTAAAATCGATATCGTCAAGCTGTTTAACCAGAGTCCAATGGATTTCATTTCTGTTGGCTGAGGTCGATGTTGTTTTAACCCAATCTATAGCCAATACAAAAAAAAAAAAAAAAAAAAAAAATGGTGACAAGAGGTATCCCTGTCACACTCCAGCTCTTTTGCCAAATGGTTCTGTAAGTTGTCTTTCAAGATGAATTCTGCAAGTAATGTCTTCATACGTTTTCTTTATTAAGTTAATTATATTCAGAGAAACTACATAATGCCTCATCAGTTTCCAAAGTGATTCTCTGCCTACACTGTCAAATGCCTTTTCACAGTCAACAAATCCAATGTAAAGCGGCGAATTCCAGAATTGTACAGAATACCCCAGTCCATATCACGGGCACAATCAGTAGAACCATTCAGCAGTATATCTTAGTTTACACCGAGCCTTTGACCGAACAGTGAACTCTCTCAACCCTAGAAGCGTCGAATGGCAGAGTGGTAGAGCGCATGTTTCTAGAGATAACGATATCGAAACCTGGTAATGTCATGTTCTAGTTTACCGAACTGTAAATGGGTACCTGACTCTGCCCTTGAGTTCGGGGAGACAAAGGCTGCGAGAAAAGGAACTAACGACCTCACCTCTTTAGGCTTAGACCAAATATAAACGAAGTCACTAACGCTTTAATTAACTAAAACTAACAAGCCATTAACAAAAAAAAGGAACAATACATTTAAAAAAAATACTGACTACTCATTGTATAAGGAAAAACAATAAAGTAACAACAACACGCTTAAAAAGAACAAATTCTAATATAAATTGAAACCATCAATTGCAAAAGACAATAGTTATCTGAAAATAACACAAAATTGAAAATAAAACGACATTAAATACCCTAATTATAACCGACAATTAGGTTGAACAGGGTAGACCTAGATGGTTGACGAGCAGAGGCAATATAGGTCAGCTGTTACTAGCCCTCTCTCTACCCATCACCTTTTAAAAAATAAAAAAGTCCATGGTGCTACGTTTATTATTTTATTTTTGCGTCACGAGCCTGTACTGTAATTAAAGAATCGGGACCTGTCGTCTGCTACACAATTATCGTGAACATCCATCCTGCAAAGCGTAGAACAGAAGGTTGGAAGTGGTAGGACAAGATCACCAATAAGGAATTGACAACAAGAACCAGACAAGTGCCAGTGGAACAAGAGATGAGAAGAACCAGACAAGTGCCAGTGGAACGAGAGATGAGAAGAACCAGACAAGTGCTAGTGGAACGAGAGATGAGAAGAACCAGACAAGTGCCAGTGGAACGAGAGATGAGAAGAACCAGACAAGTGCCAGTGGAACGAGAGATGAGAAGAACCAGACAAGTGCCAGTGGAACGAGAGATGAGAAGAACCAGACAAGTGCAGTGGAACGATAGATGAGAATAACCAGACAAGTGCCAGTGGAACGAGAGATGAGAAGAACCAAACAAGTGCCAGTGGAACGAGAGATGAGAAGAAGACGTAGGATATGGATAAGACGCACATTTGAAGACACTTTCGCAGCATTACTAGACAGTCCTTGTTCTTGAATACCCAGGGTAAGAGAGTTAGAGAAAGACCAAAGAACACACGGAGAAGAGAACTGGAGACAGACATGAACTAATGGCACAGGACAGGAAGACCGACCAATTAAGTATGGATGGAGAGAAGGAATGGACTCAAAACCAACTGGCTTATCTTTACTTCAGAGCAAGAATTGCTAAGAGCTTCCGCTGATATAAGTGTATGCGGCAGATCCATTAAAAAACACTTGTAGATAATTAAGTGCTATTACATAAAGGGAGTTAATTAAAAATGATTGGTATTACATAAAGGGATTTAATGCAATTATGTTTGACAGAGTTTTATCTTGATATAGAAAGAAGATTTATCATTTGCAATTTAACGTGCAAATTAACTGTGCAAAATATGGGAATTAAACAATTAAAATTGAATAAACAATTTACGTAAAAATACTTTATTTTGCTGATAACATAACAATTGGAGGTTCTCTACACATGTAGCGTAAGGGTTTTTAATGTGTGATGATAGTGTTGGAGAAGAAATAGAATAATACCACTCTCCAGAATGTGTGAGGTCCCAGTGACAGAGAAGTACACTGGTATCACTCGATAGTCACGGCTGTGAAAGTATCTGGAACTGAACAGAACAGTCAGATCTTACTGCGCCACCCTGCTGTGTGACCCCAAGTGATAATAATTCAACAAAACTCAACTTCAACTTTAGTAATTGAAAAAAGCTGTTGAATACAATTAATATATATTCTTTATGTACCTCTATCTAAATTTTGTAATGAATGGTGAGTGTTTGAAGATGGTGTTCAATGGATAAGTATATTTACAGCTGATGATTGTACATTTATATATATACAGTACTTTGCAAAAAAAATGGCAGTCATATTTTCGAAACGCAGCACACTCATAGAAGCAAATAATAATATAAACTGTATGTCCAGAGGAAGATTGGTATCTCCCCTATCTATTAACAGTGGTTTCAGTACAATATAATGTTGCCTTCTCCAGTAAGGCAAGCCTGGATGCGGCGAGGCATACTTCCCGCAAGTGTTTGTAGGTAATTGTGAGTCAGACTGTCCCAGTATTTTTCAGCTACCTTCTTCAATTGTTCAACGTCTCCGAGTCCACTCTTTTTAAAATGATTCTTGAGTAGTGCCCAAACGTTTTCAATTGGGTTTAGGTCGGGACGGTTGCTGGGCCACTTCAGCACTATCACATTCTTCTCTTGCAGCCATGCTTTGGTGGTATGAGCTGTATGCTTTGGGTCATTGTCATGTTAAAATGTGCACCCATCGGGGTACATGACCTGCATAAATGGCAGAAGGTGTCCCTCTAGTATGTCGATGTACCTTTCTTTCGTAAAAATTCCTGTGAAAACACACAGTGGGGTGTCACCTCTTGCTGCCACCCCTCCCCAAAGATGGAATTTATTGGTATGTTTCGGTCGCTGGTACACAGGCGTTACAGAGTCTTTCATCCAAATATTTATTTGAGCAGAACATTCATCTGATAAAATCACATTGTCCCATGACAAATTTTGGTGTTCGTGGCACCAGTTCAAGTGCATCTGTTTGTGAGTCTCTGTGAGAAATGGTGACGAAATTACCCGCTTTTTTGTGTAATTCATCCTGTGTAGCTCCCGGTTGACAGTAGCATTAGATACTTCTGGGTTTCCCAAATCGATCATGCGCTGCCGTATGTTTTCTACACTCTTCATTGGCCCAGCCCGAACGATTTGGGCGAGACGCCGATGGTCCTTTGTGTCCAAAATTCTTGACCCCCCACTACCTTCTTTTCGCTCGATTCCATTACCTGCTTTTAATTTACTCACAACTCTGTAGACAGCTCGCTCAGGAATGTTCAAGGTTTTAGAAATGTTGGAACATGTTTGATTTCCTTCATTCCAAAGCTGTGAAATTAACATACACTTTGACTTTGTGTCCATTTTCTGCCACTAGCATTAGAAATTGTCGTCTGCTCTATTATCAAGGGACGTTACTCTACGCTAATTTTTTTTTTTTACTTTTGGTAGTGTTTGCTCACTTAAGTGGAGTGTAAATTTGGGGCAGAACATGCATATTTAATTAGATTTCAGCATATTTAGCTGAGCAATATGACTGCCATTTTTTTTGCAAAGTACTGTATATCTTCTTATATATATATATATATATATATATATATATATATATATATATATATATATATATATATATATATATATATATATATATATATATATATATATATATATATATATATCACTTAATAAAATATAAGATTGGATTTTCCAATTGAATTACACAAAATGTTTTCCATACACAAATTTTTGGCACTAGTCTTCAACTATCCTGGACTTAGTAACGTTTATCATCATAGACTATCGTTCTTGACTGCTCACAGAATCACCAGAATGAGTTTTACTATACTCGTCTTTTGCTGAACACTGTCCTTTCACTGGTGTGACACACCACACTGTTGCTGACAGTCTGTTCCTTTAGCCCACCTAGTTACTAAGGGGGACTAAGATCTGGTACAGATTCAATCACTGTACTCCTTGAGAATATAGGCAGCGGGATTGACTGACTTCTGACTTCAGCTCAAGACTCGAATATGAACCTGGAACAAGGAGTAATATATAGTTATTCTGTGGTATGGAGCACACATGTTCTTTACTGTTCATGAGGCGAATTTGTCTCAGTGTATGCGTATTGGATGAATGATACATGATACAATATAAGTTCAGGTATAGTTTGATAGACAAGTGTCTACTTGTGGAACATGTCAAATAATAATACACATAAATAAATCAAATAATATGATCACATGGGTATGATGCAACCTTTGCCTTCCCCTTATACCTCCCACGTCAGTGATGTACTTGCTGGTAGGTTATAATATCCCAGAAAAGGACTAGCATGGTTTTATAGCCCTTCACAAGGACTGGTTAGGTTATAAGTTCATCCAGCATACCCGTTTAAAGAAAGCTTGCAGCTTTTATTTTCGTTCTGAGATCGGTGACCAGGACCGGTATTCGGTCCCACACATATGTTGTCAATCCTGTGCAAAGAATCTGCGTTGCTGGTTGAACCGAAAAGGACGATTGATGCGTTTTGCAGTTCCAATGGTGTGGAGGGAACCGACAAACCATCTTAATGATTGTTACTTTTGCATGACTCCTCCAATGTGGCTGTTGCGCACATATACTTTTTTGTGGTGACGCACAGATTACTGTTGGTAGGCATACAAATGAAAAAGATAACTATTCGTCTGATGAAAAATATTTATTTGAGAATCAATGATTCTCAGTCTAAGGGACAGAACCCTGATTGTTCGATGTTGTATTCGGTTCTATGGGTTATCTGTTCTTGTGTCTCAATCTGGCGGATGAATACTAGATTTACGTCATTTTTCGTCTGGTATGGCCAGAAACAGATTGGTCTTGCTTAAAATGTTTATGGCCCGAATTTATATTTATTCCTTGACTATTTAAGGTGATTCGGTTGTATATCTTTGTATCTTGGTATTTCTATGTCGGACTATTTTGTGAGCTGAACTCTGGGGTGAAAGGTCTTTCTGCGGATGCGTCGAATCCTATCTCATCGTTCAGATGTCATTGCGTACTTAGACGACATCTGTCTTTTCAGTGATACTTGGGAAGATCACTATTTGGGATTAGGTGAATTACTGTTTACCTTACGCGAGCATAAGTTGACAGCGAAACCCTCTAAAGCATGTATTGGTTTTAGCGAAATTTCTTTCCTAGGTCACCGTGTCGGTCATGGTTTCCTAAAGACAGAGGACCATAATACCAGTAAAATACTTAACATCTCTATTCCTAAGACTAAAAAGCAAGTGAAAAGTCTATTAGGTCTTATACAATTTTATGGACGATTCATTCAGAATCTATCCTCTATCATGGCACCGCTTTCTTCGTTACTAAAGAAAGGGTCTCCTAATATGGTCCACTGGTCTCAGGAATGCCAATCCTCTTTGGATAAGATTAAAAATGTGTTTTCAACTCCACCTATTTTAATGTTACCTACTACAGATAAGACATTTGTTCTTCGTAGTGACGCTTCATCCACTGGGATTGGAGCGGCACTAATGCAAGAGTACTCTGAAACTCTGCATCCTGTAATGTATATCTCACGAAAACTTAATGCGGCAGAGAGGAATTACTCGGTTTTAGACCGTGAACTTTTGGCGATGGTTTGGTCAATTCTCAAACTTCAAAGATTCCTTCTTGGCGCGCATTTCATAGTGGAAACTGACCAGAAAGCTCTTACGGCTATTCAAAGTAAAAACTTAAAGAGCTCGAGATCAACTCGATACGCCATTGCTCTTCAACCTTTTCATTTCTCGGTGCGAGCTATCAGTGGTTCAGAAAATGTGATGGCAGACATTCTGTCTAGATGCCCACATGATTCCCCCTAACTGTTAAATCTTGGACTTTCTAATATGTCTAGCTTTACAACAGTTATTTGTTTTTCCTATATCAAAATATGTACACATTTGTAATATATGATATGGTGATTGTATAAACACCATGCGGGTCACTAATGTATATTCACCGCTACTCGTTTGATGATTTTTCTTTTGTCAATCATGAACTTATGGTACTTAATATGAAATTGTGATTGAAATTATTGTATGCATTGTGTCATTGCCAGTATTGTAGTATGCGTTGGTGACACCTCCCTGGAAATATTTATACTTAGAGAAATACTTTCTCTGAGATGTTGAGATATATGTGGTAGTCTGTTGCGCACATATTCTTTTTTGTGGTGACGCACAGATTACTGTTGGTAGGCATACAAATGAAAAAGATAACTATTCGTCTGATGAAAAATATTTATTTGAGAATCAATGATTCTCAGTCTAAGGGACAGAACCCTGATTGTTCGATGTTGTATTCGGTTCTATGGGTTATCTGTTCTTGTGTCTCAATCTGGCGGATGAATACTAGATTTACGTCATTTTTCGTCTGGTATGGCCAGAAACAGATTGGTCTTGCTTAAAATGTTTATGGCCCGAATTTATATTTATTCCTTGACTATTTAAGGTGATTCGGTTGTATATCTTTGTATCTTGGTATTTCTATGTCGGACTATTTTGTGAGCTGAACTCTGGGGTGAAAGATCTTTCTGCGGATGCGTCGATTCTGGGTGTGGACAGAGAGAAGGCTGTCTTGTCGTCGCTGCTATGGCTGGTCGATTAGAAAGTTTGATGTGATCTCTGTGATTTATTCTTGGAAGGAAATTGTTTCTCTGTATGATGGTATTATCAGAGATTCTCCTAATGTCCATTATTAACGCCTAGGAATGGCGTGCGTTAGTCGCTTGTATGTGTTTTCCTAAAGCCAGGTAAAACCAGAACATTTTTTGCTGAACTCTTTTGCTAAGCCTAGATGGGAGACGTATTATCGCATATCTAGGATTGTTGATTACAGATGAAGATGTCGTGTTATTTAGCACCACTAGATCACTTGATGTATCCAGCCTTATTGATAGCAGAAATGTATAGAAGCCCAATGAGGACATTTATGTACGAATTAATTCTGCTTCATAATTTTCATCCTGGGTGAGCGAAGCTCACGGAGGAGAGCCATCTTGGATTCCCGCCATTGTAAGCGGATCATTGTCGGAGAACAGAAAAGGTCTTATTATCTGACGATGGTACAGAGATCTACATATTATGAAAACCCACTACTGGTGTTTAATATAGTCGCTATAAACATTTGATGAATTTACGGCTTGAGAAACTTAGCCAGGAGAAGGTTCTGACAGTGAACCATTGTTGATGTTTATGTATCCACCTTAACTGACGCGATTAGTCAGTTGAAGCATGAAACGATAGACAACCAGAATATTGAGTGCTTGCCTACTATCGTTCCATTATATTGACAGGCCACATAAATGTACATCTGATATTGTCACCCATTTTTCAAGTATACGATGATTTTTTGCCAACCTGTTCAAATGATTGTATCTATGTGTCAGTGTGTGCGTCCGATTAAATGTCTGAGAAATCTTACAGTGGTTCCAGCAGTTATTGACTACCATGCATATGATTGGAGTGAGTGTCATGTGTACTAGTAGAACTATCATCCATTCGCGTCTTCATTAATTGATGTCTACACTCACACAGTCATTCAAGCCACACGCATCTAACAGTACACCGTGTCAGGGCCCCAACCTTCGGTGGCCTGACCTATTTAACTAACAGTGTGACTGGACGAGCAGTATCAACAACCTGATAGTGGTTAGCGCTTGGAACGAACACTACAGAAACTGTAAGAAGGAAAGAACCATGCAACAGTGGCCTATCCGAATATTCCATCTGCTATGCGGCCAGTGCCTCACGGGGAAGGACTTCCTGTTCCTGACCCACCAGAATCTTATACTCTGGATGATGACGAAGATAATAAGGCCAGTGAACATCCGTCACCCGTGAAAGCATCTGCACCAAGAGATCCTGATTTCGCGCCTATTGAAGAGTCTGTACAGCCACATACAATTACCCAGAGTGAATTGAATGATTTAGTGAGAGATCTGGAATTGCCAAAAAATAAAGCAGAGCTGTTGGGGTCCAGACTGCAGCAATGGAATCTTCTAGAAGAGAATGTGCATGTATCTGTGTTTCGTGCTCGGCAAAAAGGTCTGCTTCCATTTTTCAAAATAACAGATAACCTCATTCCTTGCGTTGGTATACTGGGTCTGATGGCAGCATTGCACATCAACTACAAAGACGACGATTGGAGGCTGTTCATTGATTCGTCCAAGTTGAGCTTAAAAGCTGAGCTGCTCCATAATGGAAACATTTTACCACAAGATCTTGGTCCCCCCTCTCCACATAAATCTTGGACTAATGACGAATTTTGTAAAGGCCATGGATCGAAATGGGGCAGGATTTTTATACCTTCTGATAAATTTCCCAGACTTAGTGAGGCCAAAATCAAGGAAGGTGTATTTGTCGGTTCACAGATACGTCAGCTCTTCCGAGATCAGCGTTTTGATGATATCCTCACAGGTGATAAAAAGTTAGATTGGAATGCTTTCCAGCAAGTGGCCACAATAAGGCTAACAATTACCAGGAGCTTGTAGAAACCCTCTTGCAGCGCTACGAGAGACTAGGGTGCAACATGTCTTTGAAATTACACTTTTTACACTCTCATCTGGATTTCTTTACTGCTAACTGCGGTGCTGTCAGTGACGAGCATGGGGAACGATTTCATCAGGACATTATTACCATCGAAAAAAGGTACCAAGGGAAATGGAATGCAGCAATGCTAGCAGACTATTGTTGGAACCTTATGAGAGATGCTCCAGAAACTCATTACAAGCGATAGGCAAAAAGGTGTCGCTGTGAATCATTTCCGCTATGAGTATTATTACCATATGGTATGTATTTGCAAATGTGTAAAACTTGTTTTACAGATATTTTAAAAACTAGAGCTAATCTGGTGTTTAACCTGTCTTTTTCATATTCGGCAGCCCAAACAACATAAAGGTAACTTGGTTTAATCTCAAACACACACAAAAAGTCAAAATTTGTTGTCGTGTTATTGGCTACTGATAAACGACACGAATAAGGTAACTACATCTGGTGTTAGCTGAACACCCAGGAAGTATGAGCAGTGTTGGCGTAGCTGGAGAGTCCTATTATGAGCTTTATGCTTGCAGATAGATAATGTTAGTCCAATATGTAGTTTAATTCTGACCGCGAGGTATTCATTTATATTTGAAGATGCGCCCTAATATAACCGACTAGGTTGAACTGGACGCGCCTCGCCAAAACGAGGCAAAACTTTATTTTTTTTTTAAAGTCCTTTTCAGGGCTTTGAGTTTATCAACACTGTCACGAGAGGGTAGATTGATTGTTTAAATTATAAGATATCCTGGACACAAAGTTGTATCAGGTGATTCCAGGATAGTGCCAGATAAGATAATGGTCTTATAAGAAATACCCCCTTCTCTGAAAAGAGTAAGGGTGTATAGACATCAAAGGTAAGATCAAGCTGTATAAGTTCCTAGGAATGATGATAGTGTTTTATCCTAGGTTCCTAAAGGCTCCTCTCAAGATCCTCCTTTGATTATATTATTAGCTCTGCTAGGGATATTAACTAAACTATCTACCAACAATAACTGTAACTTAACGTGCATAATTCAAGTAAGTCTGTTGGTAAATATTTACAATTTATTTTATACAAGTTTTCTTTTTTCTGTGAAAATTTCTCACTGAACTCAAAATTTGATTACAACATTAAATAAATAAAATCACTTGTAAAATGTTTAAAAGTATATAAAGTCTCTAAATTTGTAGAAAGTTCTTCTCTCTTGCTTGAACTCCTTCTGGTTGTAGAATATTTATATTTTGAGAACCATTCTATTACACAGTTATTGAATGATTGTCTATACTGGCTATAACTACGCCCAAATAGCTGTCATCATTTGATATTACTGTCTTTAATATTGGTGTTACTGGGATACTCTGAACTGTAGCCTTGTTTGGCCACTTATCTGTTATATTGAAGCGGTCACTCTTCTGACATGGAAGAAAATGTCAAATAAAATTCCTCCAGGCGGTGGATACTGGGTGGCTGTCCATACGAACAACAAGGGCGCTCGCACCACTTGTTCCTTTCAGTAGTTAATGACTCTTTAAGGTGTACTTGGATGACAGGATATAACCTGAAACATATTTGATTAACCACTATATTGTCTATCATTATCCCTCTATTACAGATGTAGGGGATGAGAGACAGTTTCAGACAATGTGCAAGTAGACGCACAGGGCATAACAACTCAGTATAACGCAATCCAGTTCACTGTGCATATATTTTTCAGTGCTGTTTTTGCAAGCAATGACATTGGATAATTTTTCAAAACAACTGTAGGAGTTCGCCAGGGATGTATCCTGTCACCAGTGCTCTTTAACATTTATCTAGAACATATTATGCAGGAGGCTCTCTACGATTATAAATCAACCATATCGATTGGAGGCCGACCTCTGTGTAATCTACGTTTTGCTGATGATATTGATCTGATAGCTGGAACAGAATCAGAACTTCAAGACCTTACCTCTAGACTGGAGAAAGTAACAAGAACATATGGGATGGAAATTAATATAGAAAAAAGCAAGATATTGGTGAATAGCCATAAGAAACATGTTCCGACCAACATTACGTTAAATGGGCAAACGTTAGAAGAAGTTAACACCTTTAAATATCTCGGGTCCACTATATGTAGTGATGGAAGATCAAATAAAGAAATCAAGACAAGACTTGAGATGGCCTCAGCTTCCATGACAAGGTTGAATGTGATCTGGAAAAGTAACATCAGTTTTCCTGTGAAGATCAAATTATACAAATCACTTGTATTATCTATTCTCTTGTATGGGTGTGAGGGCTGGACACTCACTGCAGATACGGAGCGAAGGATTCAGGCTTTCGAGCATAAATGTTACAGAAGAATTTTGCGCATTTGCTATAAAGAGCACAAAACAAATGTCTATGTTAGAGAGAAGATAAACACCTATGCAGGCCATCAAGAACCACTTTTGTCAATAGTGAAACGTCGAAAGCTTGCCTGGTTTGGGCATGTAACTCGTCATGACTCCCTTTCGAAAACGATCCTCCAGGGAACAGTCGAAGGTAAACGGAGAAGAGGAAGGCAAAGAAAATCCTGGGCTGATAACATCAAAGAATGGGCAGGACACGGTTTCTCCACACTTGTACGCATTGCTGAGAATAGAGAGCAGTGGAGGACCCTGTCTGCTGATGCTTCCACCATGGCACCCCTACGACCCATGACGGGTTATGGGTTGAGATGATGATGATATCTTTCTCCAATTCCTTGATTATAGCTATCTGTCCATGATTCGCTTCCATACATTTATTAGGTCTTGTATAACATAATATATCAATCAATGCAGTAAAGTGATTCATTTCATCCTTTCCTATGTTCCTGGTGTGTGGTCCATTCCTTCAAGAAATAATTCTTTAAATACAATTCTAGCACTATAGACACACTTTCGCTACCATTCTCGAATTATTTGAATCAACACTGGCTTTGTCTTGGTTCCAGAAATTTCACAGTAGTTTCATAATACATCTACATAATTTAATTAATTAATTGAGATATATACATATATATTGTAAAGTGCAATCTTTACTATCTTGCAATATAATACATTTATATACTTATTATGTTCGCAAATATTTTGTAAACAAAGTATTTCCTTTTTTAAGTGCTTAAGGAGAAGTCATTTTTGAGTTACTTCCCTTGAAAGGAGTTCCGTCATCTTCGATCGGATTCCGCGGACGACTCTAGGCCTACTGCGATTTATTCTTAGCCTGGGTAGGAATAGATTGTTCTTGCTTCAGTATATCTATGGCCTGAATTTATACGTAGTGTTTGTATGAGTAGGACGAGTCTGTCTTATATATGGATATCTTTACATTTCTAAGTCGAACTATGTTGGTTGTCGCTAGAAAAGGTCAAAGGCTATGCAGCGGAAGTATCGCTAGCAGAGGGTGTGATTCATGGCTGTCATCCTGTCGGGATGTCGAATTTTGTTGTAGCTGGCTTATCGCCGAAAAAGTGATCTATAAGTAGATGGGGAAAAGTGATAGTCATTTAGACATGTTGTATGTACTTTACCCCAGTGTTTATTCTCTTTTGCCAAGGAATGGCAAAGTTATATTTCGCATAGAAAGGTAAAACCACAATTTATTATGAACTTGGGCTTCGCCATCGTTGTCGATAAGCAGATGCACAGTGGTACTTTCGAAAAGAATATTTATTCAAAGGAAGATGACATTCCTATGTATCAGCATTAGATTATATGATATTATTCAATTACCTCTATAATAGAAGCTATGAAGAAATGAGGACATTTAACGAATGACCAATTTTGGTCTGTATCCAATAGTGAGTGAAGCTCACGAGAGAAGCACAGCCATGTTGAAATCCATATACTTTGTATTTATCGAGTGAGAAAAAGGGATGCCTGTACTATCGCTCGATGAACCAAGAGATCACTGCTACATGTGAGAACCCATGTCTGGGATTCCTATATCTTTATGGAAAATATATATATTGAACTTTACGTGAAGGGATATTCGCTAGACGAAGTTAAGTCTAGGAGCCTTCCTATATATTGGTTATGGTCTGACGTGCCCAGTCAGTAAAGCCAGATGATTTACATGATGGAACTCTGAATGCTTATTTACGAATGCTCCATTATGATATTTGCCAAGCATGAATGCTAACTTAAGATGATATTCCTGTGATCAACATTATGCTGTCTATGTCGACATTTGTTCCTGTAACCATACACGTACTGTCCAAGTGTGCGTCCCATTAAATATTATAAAAAGACCACCGTAGTTCCAGTACTTCTTGAATTCGAACAGTGTGAGTATGAGTGATGTACTACCAACCTGTCAACTCTATCGAATCATTCTACCATTCGCGTTCTGACATTCATATACACACTCATTGTCTACACTCACATTCTTGTCGGAGCCTCATCACGTTCCAGGACAAGATGACCTGTATGACCAAAACTGTGCTGGGTTTAATGAGTTGACAATCGTTACACTTTACTACACCAGTCCCAACATCTACATTTATCAACTGGTGGACATTCACGGCATTTAACAAAATAAAACGTGATTTAACAACTGGTGGCCAGCTTCCTGGGTCAACCTGCACAGTGACCATATTGAGAAGTAAACTACTGAGACCAGACCGTTCCTTGTGGTCTGTTACGACACACAAATACATCAACAGTACAACTCTACAGTGATGTCAGCGTGACCTGTCCTGTCGACAGTATGCAGTAACTAGGTCAGCGTTTGTTGACATTTGGTTCGTTGGACATTTGCCATACAACTGACAGTGTTACACAGCAAGCTTGGTTGAAACATAGAACATTACACATCAGGACTGGAGAATATTTGACAGTGTTTGCGAAAGGAAGTGTTATTGAACTGAGAAGTCCTACATCGATTGTTATCATTCACATCAACGATGGAGCTTCTATTTCTGTGTTGAATTTAAAATAATTAGACCAGAAGTATTTGTTTAATAAAGTACCACAGTACTGTACTATTAGACAGTGTAACTGAGCCTTCTTTCCAACACATTCTTTCTGCAACACTCTATTTACATCATATTGCCATACTATTTATGCATTTATGTATTTATGTTTAAATATTTATATGTGATATTTGTTTGTATCCAGCGGGTTGTTGTTTTGGTTGGGCGATGTCACACAACAGAGTATCCCACGTAATAGAGGGTCTGATGTGTGCGTTTCTATAGGTGCAATTTTCTTAATTGAAAATTTGCTGCGACAGCTGTTGCTATTAGTGTTAGCTGTGAAGACTGTACTCATTGTTGTTTTTGTAATATTCCTCTGTTCTTTAGTTTGTTTTGATTTGTTTGTAATTTGTTGGTCTACCCTATTCTATCTTTCAGTTCTATTCTCAATTTATATTTATATACTGTGGCGTTATTTGTATTTGTTATCCTCTTGCGGTTTATCTTTTATTGTTTTTCCCATTTGATTTATTTCATTTCCGCAAATGTTTTCATGTTCTTCTGTATAACTGTTTTGTTTTGTGCCTGATCGACATACACTATTTTAAATATAGTTGATCATATAAATTGATGTACAAGAATCAACTGATAGTTAATTGCTATTACTAAAGGTACACAGTTGATGATATAAAACACTATTTCTGGTGCACTGCACTTATATTATAGAGTGAACCAGCAACTTATAGCTGTTATTATATAAGGATTTATACAAGACCTTTGTAAGGCTTGTTTCCCACAGTGATTGGGATAGTTAAGTACTATTTTCCACAGGTTACAAAGTTATCACACAAGGTCTTTGATTAAGACTAAGAAAGTGAATTTATTTACTTTTGCAAATTACTGATCTTATTAGACAAGATGTCTACATTAGATTATTTTATCACACAAGGCAAAGCTCTTGATAAGACTGGTCAGCAATTAGAAGAATGGGCAGTTGCTCAATATGACAAAGCATTAGCTGCAGAAGAGAGAAAAATTGCTGCTGCTGCTGAAGAAAGAAAAGCATTGATTGAAGAAAAGAAATTAGCAGCTGAGGAGAAAAGATTAGAAGCTGAGGAAAAAAAATTACAAAGAGAGGATGAACAAAAGAAATTGCAGATACAGACTGATGAAAAAAGATTCCAGATGGAAATGGAAAAAGTGAAAAGAAAAGATGAGGCTGCTGCTGAAGAGAAAAAATTACAAGCTGCTGCAGAAGAGAAAAGATTACAAAGAGAAGCTGAAGCTCAAGAGAAAAAAGCAATAAGAGAACATGAACACCAAAAAGAACTTTTAGCATTTGAGTTAGAAAAGTTAAAGTTAACAAACATAAGTGATGGTAATCAAGCATCTGGTGGTAATGGTAAACCTTTTACTTACAAGGTCAAGGTACCAGCGTTCAACCCTTCCAGTGATGACATAACATTCTGGCTAAAGAGATTTGAACGCTCTTGTCGAGCCCATAATGTGGACAAATCACAATATGCTAACCAGTTATCAGAAAATCTGAAAGGTGATTCTCTGACTAGTTTAAGTTTGGTTGAAGAGGCTGACAAAGATAACTATGATGTTATTAGGGCAGCCTTATTAAAGAAGTATCAGTTGTCTGAAGAGGGTTATCGGAATTTGTTTAAGACAATGGTGCCTGAGGCAGGTGTAGAATTCTCAGAATTCATTGCAAGGACACGTCTTACATTTGATCGTTGGATTGAGCTATCCAAAACAGAAAAGACTTATGAAGCCCTTATGGACTTGATACTCAGAGACAAGATTATGTCAAGTATAAATAAACCTTTCCTCGAATTCTTACATGAGCGTAAACCTAAGTCTCTAAAAGAAATGGAACAGTATTGTACCCAATACGTTACTGCACATCCGGACGTAGCTATTAGCAACAGTAAGGTTAAAGAAGGTATGCCAGTTGCTTCTGCAACACCATACAACCCTAATCACTCTCACAAATTCCAAGGACCTCAAAATAAGTTTAATAAAAAAGGTAACTATTACAGTTATCAGAACCAAGGTAACCAATCATTTCAGGGTTCTTCTTCGAATACCTGGAGAAGAGCTGACAGCCCTCGATTCAGGGGTGGTCATAATTACAGGAACTTTCGCAAAGGAAGTCATTCTAGAAACTATCCAAGTTTTCCTTCATGGAGACAACAGGATCATAATTACCGAGATACTCATTATAATGAATATGATGATAGTAACCAAAGGAGCTATGATTCAAACCCGAGTAGGGGTTATAATAGTGGAAACAATGATAAGTACAGAGGCAATAATAACAGGGTAGAGCACAATTCAAAAAACATAAAGCTCATTACCAGGCGAACTCTGCACAGCAAGAGTCCCACGAAGCCTATAAACAAAATAAAGATAATGATGACTCTAATAATATGGCATGTGCCGCTTTTGATTTTGGGAGAGCATCTCAGTGCCCCCAATGCAAAACATTATTTGAGCCAACCAGAGGGTCTACTTTAAGCTGTGGCCATCCTCTTCCCGCTCTTCCTGCGTCAATCGCGCATGATGGGAGAGGTTCTCTTGTCTTACACAAAGGTTTAGTAAATGACAATCCAGTATCAGTACTTTTTGATTCTGGATGCACAACTATTGGGGTTAGGCAGTCACTCATAGATCCTTCTCATTCTACAGGCAAAGTAGTCAAATGCGTAACATTTGGCGGCACCATAGAGAAATACTCTACCGCTATCATTAGGATTGCTACTCCATTTCTTCACAAAGAATTAACAACGCAACCTTTTTGCCAACCCGATCCTTATCTTCATACCGCATTCACGGAGTCAAAGAAAAGAATACCCCCAAGTAATTTCCGTTTGGGAAAAAAAAAATAACAATGGTGTCGATACGTTCCTTTTTGAGATCATCTGTGGTAGCTCGGTCTCCACACAGGCTGCTCATATTTTGTCAGTCGCACCCCGATCGGTCGCATTCCGTATTTGGAGTCAAAAAATGCAAAATATCCGGAGCAAAAAAATTAGTCCGTTTGCTGGGAAAATCAAAATAATGCAATCTGCTAGATGCGGTAGTCACTATTAAGCTCAAGCTCTCAATATGCCTGAAACTTCACTCTCCTGTTGAAGATAATGAAGTGCATAACCAAGATGATCCCTTGGTAATTTCTCGTGACTCGTTTATAAAACAACAAGAAGAAGATCCGACTATTAAGAAATTCTTCACTCTTGTAACGAAAGGTGATCCGAATAAAGATTCAAATTGTAAATCTTGGATTTACAAAGAAATATGTTGCGTACTTTTACGTATATGGTGCAAGACTTCCACTTAGGTCAAGTAAGTCAATTCTCAGATTCTTGTTACCCCAAGAATGTTTGAGA